>PVKS010001408.1:60195-143055 GCA_004027875.1 Aplodontia rufa | reverse complement strand
GTCAGAGGAATCATAGCCCATGATTCTGTCCATTTCTGTAGGAAACCTCTTGATTCTTGACTATTTCCTTGGCAGCGCAAAAGCTTTTTAGCTTTATGGCATCCCATTCACTGAATTCTGACTTTACTTCCTTCACTTTAGGAGACATGTTGAGAAAGTCTTTGCCCAAATGCTGAAGTGTTGGACCTAATTTGTCTTTTATCAGTTGCAAGGTAGTTGGTTTAATTCCTAGCGCCTTGATCCATTTTGATTTGATTCTTGTGCAAGGAGAAAGATAAGGGTCTAATTTCAACTTTCTGCAAGTGGCTGTCCAGTTTGTCCAGCACCATTTGTTGAAGAGGCTGTCTCTCCTCCATGTAATATTTTGTCCCCCTTTGTCAAAACTCAGATGTTTAAAGATTTGAGGGTTTGTTTCAGGGTCTCCTATTCTACTCTGGTGGTCTTCTTTCCTATCTTGATACCAGTACCATGCTGTCTTTGTTACTACAGCTCTATAGTATAGTTTTAGATCTGGTATGGCAACACCACCTGTTTGGTCTTTCTTGCTTAGTAATGTTTTGGCAATTCTAGGTTTTTTATTGTTCCAAGTGAATTTGAGAATTATGAAATCCAAGATGACTTAAGATGGAAAGATGTCTCATGCTCTTGGTTAGGCAAAATTAATATAATAAAAATGGCCATTCTACCGAAAACTTTATATAGATTTAATGCTATCCCTGTAAATGTACTTATGTCATTCTTTACAGACACAGAAAGGGTTGTTGTTTTTCAAAATGTAAGCCAATAGCTAAAACTGACTTTTCTTTGAAAATGGGAAATATCTGGTACTATGAGCCTGTTTGGTCATGTAGCTTCCCATATAAATGGAACATGTACTCCCTTGTCCACCACTCCCTACTATCTCTTCAACATTATGACCCAGCATTGCTTTCATTACCAAAATATTACTATAGCATGGGGGAAAAATAAGAATTCTTTTATCTAGTCTGATAACTGCTTATGATACCTGTTTGGCTCTTGTACTTGAATTTCTGTCTTATACTCTTGGCTTCTTGTGTTATGCTTAGAAAAATTTTCCCACCACCAAATTATATGAATTATTGTCTATATTTTCTTTGGATATTTTTATGCATATATTTATATTTGAAGATTTTATGAATTAAAACTTTACCAAGTTATGTTTGTAGCTTAGTGGTAGAGCATTTGCCTAGTATCCATGTCTTAGTTTTGATCCCTGCAGGTGCGAAAAAGAATTCTCATATTATCTAGATATGAGGCTAAAGCTTTATTTAGCCAATGATCACTAACATTGCTTACTAAATAACTTATTTTCTCACCATGAATTGAAAATACCTAAATTATTATGTACAACTTTGTCTACATTTTTCATAGGTAATTTTGGTTCTTTTACCCCAATTATTTGTTTTAATGATAGTCTATTAAGCTTTACCACAATTATTATTTTTAGGGCCAGCTTTCTTTTATATTTCTTGAAACTTTCTTGCTCCTTTTTGTGCAACTGTATTTTAGGTTTACTTTAGAATGATTTTGCAGGCCTTCTTGCTCTTCTCCACCTACATCACTGTCCCCAAATTCCATGTACCTTTTTTTTTTAATTAAAAATTGAGTTGATTAATCTTTGGAGAACTTATACCTTACAGTTTTGAATATTTATAAATAAAGCATTGATATATTCTTAATTGTAAACAGACAACAATACTAATAAGACAAGGGCTCCAAAGCATACAGGGCCCTGTGCAGTGGCACACGCTTATAATCCCAGATACGGGAGATGCAGAGGCAGGAGGACTGCAAGTTCCATACCAGACTCAGCAACTTTGACCCTACTCAAAATTTTAAAATTTTAACCAGCTTGTGGTATGCTGCAGTGTTTCATCACTTGCCTAGCATGTGCAAGGCCCTGGGTTCAATTGTTTGGAAAAACGCAAACAAAAAGCAGCTAAGTAAAAAGTACAAGGGCAGTAGAGAGCTCAGTCAGGTCAGTGCTGCTCAGGAAAGACTCTGCAAAGAGATTGGGGTAGGACAAAGATTTGTGGATGGATGGGCGCATACATAAGAAATAGGAGATCCATATACAGTGATTGATTGGTTGATTGATTGATTGATTTAGTGGTGCTGGGAATCAAACCCAGGGCAGTGTGCATGCCAGGCAAGTGCTCCATCATGAGCCACACTCCCAGCATGCACGTGGAACTCTATGTTGTGAACAATGCTGTGCTGTAGTTTCCCAGTCTGTCATGTTGGCACATACAAAAATGGACATAACCAGTTAAGTCCTTTATAAGAGGAAGAAGTAAATGACCTTTGAGAACCTAAATTGAAAGAAGTTTATTGGCTGGAAATGGAGTGGATAAAAGTCTGCCTGGTACTTTTTTCTTTAAAGACATATTTTCTTTCATCTGATGGACCTTATAATAAACTTCTAGAGATTTTAGTTTATTCCTAATAAAAATAGAAAATGGTAACTAGTGTTTGGCCTCAACAAAGCAACAAAAGATCTAAAAGTGCTGGAGAGCAGACTGAGATTGAGATGGTTGCATTTAGAAGCTTTGCCAGTATATTGAAAGGAAGGCAGAGCTGCAGCTGCCCCTGGAGGTTCCTGTGACGGGCACAGTCTTCAGACCTGGAAATAAATTAACTGTGTATAGTAGTAGAGGAAAAGAATTCCCAGAAAGCTCTGAATCAACAAGAAATCACAGTCTAAGTTCTTTCCATCCAACCATAAATGTTTTACTAAAACCATTTTTCACCTAGTCTGGTTGTTTTAATTTTCTAGCTCACTAAGTTTGTCTCAATAGAGGGTTAAGCTTGCCATTGGTAGTCAATTTAAGATCTGCCTCTTGAGATTAAAAAAAAAGTTGGAAGGCAGTGTCTCTCTTTAATTGATGTCCTGCAAAGACTAAAGCAATGGAAACTGTTTTTTTTTTTTTAAATGGATTCTCATTTCACTGATGTCACCTTAGAGGCATGACACAGATGGTGGGGCCCTTTTTATTTTTTTAAATTCCTGGGTGAGAGAAATACTCAGAGTTCATTCTTTCTATATTTCTATTCAAAATTTAAAGAAAGAATTTAAAGCAAAATGTACATCTCCACATAAAGCTAGCTTGTTGAATGCATTGAAAAAAACCCTTTTTTAATGGGAAGCTTTGTACACTAATAAAAAAGAAGAATGGGTAGTATTTCACAATTTAGAAAGAGGAGCAAATTCACCTGTTCTATTTTGGTTGTTTAGCATTGTGCAAGGCCTTTAACAAAAACATGCACTGGACATGAGGAGAAAAATAGAATGCATTCTCTATTACTAAGTTAGACTGGGACTCAAAAGGCTCTATGGTCTCACACCAAGTTCAGTAGGAAGCGGAAATACAAAATAACAAAAGTAAATAAAAAATGCGTACAACTGACCTTATCCTGCCCCTTGACACTTTATTCCCATGGTGGTGCATTGCTCTGTGATATTTTACTGTTGTACAATCCCAGTTAAAACACTGTCACTGGGAGTAGTTGAATCTCTGTTTGGATTCTATTGTCCCATCTCCTAGGGCTACTTCTACTTCCTCTGTACCCCAGGTGACATCAGGGTGCAGGAAAAAGCTGGTATATACTTTCAGCAGTGGTCCAGCTGGTGGCGAAACCTCAGATGCCCCCCTGCTGCTTCCTTTTTGAGTCCTTATTGGCCTCTATGGAAATGTGTCTCAGTTTATCTAAACCTTGGACATCCTAGTCACAGCTGTTTGGAGCTACATTTTGGGCATGTCAGGTTAGCTCTATTGTCCCTGTCATGACCTCCAAATGCTGTGTAGCCTACTGGCCCTTTTGCCAGACCGTTAGGGTCTAATTTATAAAATAATCTTTATTGTGGTAAAATATACATATCATAAAATTTAACATTTAACATTAATTACATTTAAATGTGCAATTCAATGGTTTTAAGTATATTCAAATATTGTACAACTGTCACTACTGTCCATTTCTAGAATTTTATCATCCCAAACAGAAACTCTGTACACATTATACAATCACTCCCCAGGTTGCTTTCCTCCAGTTCTTAGGAACTTTTATTATACTTTCTGTCCCTATGAATTTGACTACTCTGGGGACCTCAAATAAATGAAATCTTACAACCTCTCTCCTTTTGTGTCTATTTAATTCACTTAGCATAATGTCATTAAGACTTGTCCATATAGCTTGTATGGATTTTCATTCCTTTTTGTGATTGAATATTATTTTCTTGAATGTATACACAGCATTTTGTTTAACCATTGAACTTGGGTTGTTTTCGAATTTTGTCTATTGTGAATATTTCTGCCATGAACATTGGTTCCCAAGTATCTGTTGAAGTCTCTGGTTCCAATCTTTTGGCTGGGTATGAAAGAGGGGAATTCCTAGTTCACTTCTTATCTTAGTGATATTTTGTACCTTTTGGAGACTCAGGAACTTGAAGCAGTTTATACTTGAACGAAGTGGGCAGGGTATTGTGAGACCATATTCAAATTTGTTTGGCTTCTTTCGTGTGCTCTTGGTGGTGGCTGAATGTGGGTACTTAAATGTTGCCAAGTTGTTCCCTGGATAGAGGAACAACTTTCCCTGCTCTGTGATTCCCTCCAGTCTCTCTGATTAGAAGTTTCTGTTCCAAGAGGGGACATGCCAAGACACTACATCTCATCACCAGAGTCTCACATCATCTCCTTTGTCTTGTCCACCAGTAGTAGAACATTCTACTGCCCTTTCTTGTTGTAAAGAATTTTCCCTGTAACATTTTTTTTTGCTTTCTATATTAAAGCTTATAGAAAACCATGCTCACATCTCCACTTTGTTTTTAATATGTAAGAGGACTTTTACAGTTTAGAATGCCTTTATAAAAGTCAGGATTTCAAATGTGCTGTCTCACTCTGAACATTATAAAAAAAAATTTAGCTTGAAACTCAAAACTTTGCTTGCTTCTTTCTTGCCAGATGGTATCCACCAGCACCTGAAGTATAGTGTCATCAATTCAGTAAATGAATTGTAGATGTGGAAAAATATATATCAGAGTAATATATCAAAACTACTATCCACAGTAGACATTAGCAATACCATTTATTTGGTCAATGTCCACTCAGTTTTTCTTCTTTGTTCTTATCCTACTACTTCAGCTCTGACTTTGGTGAAAGCACTCTGCTAGGGAGGTTTGGTGGGAGCACACTTGTCAGAGTTATGGATAGAGTGGATAGAGGCCTCAGAGTCTTCTATTAGCATACGCATATAAGGTCTGTTTTCAGAAAAGGTGAGCATTGTCAGGTCAGAACACATTGTAGAGAGCTTTGATACACATCTTAAAGTAGTGTGATAAAGGTAAAGGATAATAAATGGGCTGCTTGGTCAAAAAAAAGAAAAGAAAAAAAACTGGAGAGGCTCAGACTACTATTTTGTGTGATTATTGATTTCTAATGGCTTTACTGTGACCTTAATTGTGCTATTAGAGGCTGGGCCAGGTTTAAAATAAAATGAAAGTACTTGTAGCATATGCAGGAGCTCTTCTGGGTTGATTGAAATAGTGATTGGGAAGACTGGGAGTCCTTTCTGATGTACTTGGGTTCCTAGTGACTAGGAGCTAAAATGCATCATCACCTTGCAGGGAAATAGGGAGCTATCCTGAGGAGCATTTCCACTGCCTTCAGCCTGGAGAATAAGGCAGAAAAAGCTGTTAGCAGTCAGCACAGACAGTAAAAGCTAATGAAGAAATCAGCAGTGTTCCTGAGAGCACATCAGTGGCCATCTACTGATTTGCCAGTATGTGCCTGGGAATTCTAACTCTGAGCCTCCTTTTTCTCTATGTTGTATACTTTGGTTTGCTTTCAGAGCAGAGCCCTTATCTAAGCCTAAGAAGTTGGTGAGTCAAGACCCTCTGCTCACATCTTCATCGTGGCTAATTTCAGAAGAAAAAGAAATTTCTTTCTTTTTTAAAGAGAGACGGACAGTGAGACAGAGAAAGAGAGAAGCAATTTTCATTCAGTCTTTTATGTGCCTTTCATTGCTCCGAGACTTCATTGGGTAGGTGGTGCTAGGGTTTGAACTCGTGTACTCGTGCATGCCAGGCAAGCACTGTAACCGCTGAGCAACCACTCCAGCCCTAAGATCAGAGCTTTCAGTGGGAATCTTCTCTTCTCCTTTACCATCATTTACCCCCATTTGGTCCAGGGGATACTTCTTGTTGTTTTCAATGGTAGAAAGACAAATTCTTCTCTTAAAAAGTATTTTGCATTTGAGATAAACTTTGTGGAATTGTCAATCAAAACTTGTGCTCACAGAGAAAAGATAAGAATGATGAAACCTGGTGCTGAAGTCATGAACTTTCCCTGCCTTCTACTTTATTTCCTTTAAAACAACCTGATCTATTATTATATGGATGGTGTGACCTGGCCCAGTCATTCAGATTGTCCAGGCTCAGTGCATGTCATTGTGCAAGTGATGCTGGTCAGCACTGAGTCTTCCAAATTCCAAGAATTCTCTTAAAAGGCTCTTTGCTGTGAGTCTGCAATAAGGCTGGTTGTGAACATAGATGCACAGAAGAAAGCTTGGCTCATCGCTGAAGCCAGTAGTTCTTACGCTTGAATGATCACTAGTATCACCTGGGGAACCATAAAAACTTTTAAAGACCCTTTAAATCAAAATCTTCATGGCTCACTCTCATGAATCTGTTTTTAAAGAGTGCTCCATGATTCTGATGATCAACCAAATTGAGGTCCTTTATCTTTAAATAAGGTACCTGTCTAAAACAGGTAATTCCTAAACCACAACATATATCTGAAATATTTACAATGCTTTTAAAAATACATGTTGGAGGGGCTGGAGCAGCAGCTTGGCAGTTACAGTGCTTGCCTGGCATGCGCGAGTATGTGGGTTCAAACCTCAGCATTCATGTACAAAACTGTGTCAGATCAACGAAAGCCATGTGAAAGCTCAGTAATAATTGATTCTGTCTGTCTCTGTCTCCCCACCCCTCCTTCTCTCTTTAAAAAAAATATATGTTGGAGGCTGAAACTTGACTTTGCAGACAGCTCATGGAGATTGGGGTCTAGGCAATTATTAATTTATTCAAACCTGAACAGGTGATTGACTTAAAAACTGAATAGGAGATAAGAACAAAGTCTAGTTTTAGTAGATGACTTAAACTGGTTACCTTTTTTATAGAGTGATAAAAAATGACTAAAATTTGGAGGACTTAAAGCTATTTATTTATTTATCTTCCCCCTGTGGTACTGGAGGTAGAATCAGGGATTCTATACAACTGAGCTATGTCCCCAGCTTTTTTTGAAATCTTTTATTTTGGGACAAGGTTTTGCTAACTACCTGAGGTACTTGCTAAGTTGCTGAGGCTGTCCTTGAACTTATGATCCTCCTGCCTCAGCCTCCCAAGCTGTTGGGATTACAGGCATGTACTACTCCACCTAGCTACAGGGAGCAATTTTTAAAAGTTATAGAAACAAATAAGGCCTGTAGTTTGTCTCTGATAGGAGAAGATAACTTAAGAAATTAAGGAAATACTGATTATTAAGTAAAGCTGTAATGTTTGTCTTTTACTTAAAGAGTTGTGATTAGGCTTCTTTTATTTAATAAGTAGGAGAACTAAATTCTAATAAATGAAATACTGAAATAGTTTTTTTTTTAATGTAAAGAAGGCCAAAAATTGAGGCTTCCGGTACAGCCAGACCCAGAAATTCAAAACGTAGTAGAACTGCCTCTTTGCCTTTCATGTCTATTTTGCTCATTGTGCTGGCTTTATCCTCAAACAAAAGTCTCTTTAAATGGCAAGAAAAAATGATGGCCACTTATTGTTCCAAGCCTAGTCCCTTAAACGATCCAAAAGGAAAGAGTTCCTCTTTCTTATGGTATCCCCAGTCTAAATCTTGAGAAAAGCTGTGATTAGTCTTGTCTGAATCACCTGTCCATTCCTGATCTTGCCAAAATGACCTGGGGAAGGAGGACTTTGAATGAGTAGCCTGTCCCCCTACCTTTTGGGTTTGGGGACATCAGCATATCCACCAGGAAGGATAAAGCAGAGTGGCTCCCTAAAGTGGGAAAGGAAAGAAGTGCTAGGCTAGAAAAAAGTAGCAGCTCTTCTCTGAAGAGCAAATAGAATGATTTGTTCTGTCCGCCCCCAATTCTAGTATTCATTAAACTGTGCTTTGTGGGGAGTTGCGTAGCAGGCACTTCCTGGGTAAGGAGAATACATTTCTTACCTGGCTGTTGTTAGTGGCCTGTTGGGAAGGATGCGTGACTGAAAGGGAAACAAACATTGCTGCATTTAGTACTACCAACCTGAATTGAAGAAGTAACCAAATCTGTGGACAGATACTGAAAAAGACACTTTATAAATGTTTTCAAAATAAGCGGGCTCAACTAAGTGGTAATGATTATACTCTCCTTATGTGTTTGTATGCAAATGTGTTTTTGTTCTGAGCTATGACCTTAAACTTGAACCACCTACCGCTTCCCAAATCTGTTAGTGATACTTATAAGAAATGAAGTAATGAGGAAATGTTAAGGCAAAAAAAGTGTAATCCAAAATTCATTAAAATCATCCCTGAAGGACTTCTTTCCCAGATGTTAAAAGCAAATAATTAAAGGAATCCCTTTTTACTGAATCCAGTCATGCTCTCATGTTGCTATTTTAAAGTCAAGGTCAAAAAATAATTTAGCACTTGGTTCTCTTGTACGGTGTGCCCTTTAAAAATGTTCTGTGATGGATTTTGATTGGTGTTTGGCAATACACATTGCAACTAACATTTGACTTCTGGATACAGATGAACAATAATTTGCAATTTAGCGATCACTAATTAGCATCATTTAAGGGAGATCGTTATTGCCACTTCAGATTCACTAATGCAAACTCTCTGCTGTTCTCAAGATTTCTTCATTTATGCTTAGGTTATTTGATTGACCTTAGGTTATTTGAGTTAAGTTTGAGCCTGGACCATTCTGTAACCTCCCATCACATACACGTCACAGCGGTACTCTCTGAGCTCTAGCTGAGTGATAGATACTATTCTATGCCCTTTTCATTCTGCTTAATTTTCACAACATTCCAATGAGATAGATGCTTTGGTTTTTGCATTTTGCATATAATGAAGTTGAATCTTAGTTTAAGTAACTTGCTCGGGGTCTCATGACTATGAGCCCTGGCACAGTATTCCCATCTGTTCTGACTTCAGGGCCCAAATTCTTTATTCTCAGGCCCTTTCTTCTCTGTCTCTCTCTAACCTATGATATTATGATATTATTATTATTATCACCATCATTGTTTTTGTGGTACTAATGATTGAAATCAGGGCCTCATGCTTGCTAGGCAAGTATTCTACCACTAAGCTACAACCCCAACAGCTCCCCCTACCCCCACTCTTTTGTTTGAGACAGGTGGCTCTCAATAAGTTGCCCAGGCTGACCTCAAACTCATGATCTTCTAACTTCAATCTCTGGAGTAGTTGAGATTACAAGCGTGCACTACCATGCCCTACAGCTTTGAATGATTTTTATTTTTTTAAAGAGAGAGAGAGAGAATTAATTTTTTATTGAGATTTTTAGATGACTTTCGTTGCTCTGAAACTTAGTTGTGTACATGGGTGCTGGGGTTTGAACACATGTACTTGTGCATGCCAAGCAAGTGCCGTAACTGCCAAGCCACCACCCCAGACCCCTGTATGATTTTTTTTTTTAAAGAAGCTTAAAGTTTTAAGTTAGGAGTCTAATCACCCGTATTCCCCCACTTGGCTCGTTTTTCATATTAAACTGAAATAGATCCTTGAAAGATGTAATAGATACCAATTCTTATTTTAGCTCTAGCTTTACACATGCACATTCACCAGCAAATCTTAACATTTCTACATAATATAGCTGTCCTTGGAATTTCTCTCACCTCTGCTTATATGCTAATATGTGAAACGAAATGCAGAATAATTTAAACACAGTTTTTGCTTGCAAATATTTTACCTTTAATTGGAGGAAATGGGGCAGTGTTTGGTCCCACCTTGTCTTGGTTGGGTCACAGAGCTGCCAAGGCACCCTGTCATCCTTAGGACACAGAAAGGCAGTAAATAGGGCAGAAGAGCCCCTAGATGGAGGTACAAATATAATTACTAAAAGGCATAGTATGTCAATGTGACACTAAAGTAGTAATACCCATTCAGAAATTTGGGGCTTCAAAGGTAGGTGACCCTGTTTCTGGCTTAGGTGATGAAGGGAAGGCTGAGTTGTAGAAGTCATTGAAAGAATTGGGAGAGCATTAAAGTATTGGCAGATTGTTAAAAGAGAATTAGGTCCAGGGTCAAAGGTGGACAGGTGTCAGGGTCATAGCAAAACTTGCTCCTTGCGCTGAGATGCTTTCCCAGAGATAGGCGACTCCGTGGGTTGTTGGGAGATTCAAAGTTTCATCACTTCCATTCTTCATTCTGTGAAAAGCCTTGAGAGGTTTATGCCTTTCCCTGCCCTTGGACAGTATCACATTTACTGGAAATCACTGATGAAGCACCTTTATTCTTTGATTTATTTGACCAGTTTCTCTTCCAACTGTAGGCAGCCTGAGAGAAGGGAATCAGAGCCTGAAGCAGGCAGTCAGAAACCAAGCCACAACTCCTTAGTGCCAGCCCACCATCTCCACCAGAACTCTCTTCTGCACAGCCACTAAGATTCTCCTAGAATTTGGATCTCTGTTAAAGGATCCTAAAGAATTTGTTCCTCCTTAGAGGAGGTCCCCTCTGAGGTAGGACTGTCCTCCACAAGACATTGCTAAAGTAGTCCACTTTCGGGACTGCCAGCTGGTCTGACATATTTAGGTCCTGCCAGTTCCAGTTTAGGCCAAATTCCCTGGTGTCTTCATGGTACAAATTAAGATCAAATAGCACCCTTCTTACAAATCCCTTAGTAATGTTCTTTGTATGAAGGCTATGTCAACTAGTTACAAATTTTGTTAAGTGTACAGTCATCTGGCCTGTGGCTTCCTGTCATCTTCAAGCTATGTTGTTCTGATGCTCATGTAAATTTTACCACTTGCCCTAGATGAATAAAGATACTTATATCTAAAACATGATTATGTGAATGAGCTGCCTCGAAAGGCAGTATTTCTTACCACTAGGTGTTCACATGTAATTTAGGTCAAAAATTTGAGGAAATTACAACATTTGAGAGGTTTATGGGTTAAATTATCCTGAAGTATTATTCCAGTCCTAAAATTCTATAATTCTGTATATTTTTTCATAGTGCTTCCATACTGACTTCTAATGATCCAATTTCCCTCTTTCAATGTTCGTAAGTCCCCATTTAAGGATTTTCCCTGGAATTGCTCTCAAGCTGTCTATTTTATAGTTTATAGATTCCTCTTTCTTCCATTTGGTGTAAATCAGGCCAGGCTGTGCCAACTCCTATCTTGCCTGCCTTTTCTAGTTTTTTTTCTGCTTTTCCAAGGTTGGTGTCAGCTGTTCTGCTCATTTGCAAGTCCTGCAGTTACCTTGAGATGTCATTTATCCAGGTCAGGCTACTTGAACTTGCTCACAGCAGCTTTTTTTAATTCTTCACCTCCCCCGAATATCACTTCTATCTTGCCAAGGCTTAATCCTGTCTGTTTATTCGGAGTCTCCTGAATGACAAAAACTGAAGCAGAAGAGGAATGGATGGTTCTATGTGGAGCTATTGTGGACACTAGAGCATCTGCACAGTCCAGGCTCCAGCCTCCTCAGATCATGGCCATCTGCTCCAATTTAAGGAGCTTTATTGTTGACCCACATAATTCTTAGAAGCCTGGGCTCACCATGGTCTTTACTCTTACTGAGGCTTCTGACTGCTTTGTTTGTCTCAGGTATTTTTCCTTTGTTGTGCGCTCTTTCCATATTCATGCATGTCCTTTAAAATGCGGGCTCATTTAGAGCTTACCATACAGTTCCTTTGGTTTCTCCTTTCTTATCAGGCCCCCTCAAAATTATATAATCTTGGAAAGTGTATCATGACAGCCTTTTTCTTTCTGCATTTTGGCAAAGCCTATCTGTAAAACCTGGTCTTGGTATTTCATCTACGGATCTGTGTTTTCCCTTCCCCCATTCCAAGGACCTCTCAGATGTTGGGCCCTGTGTTAATGTGATAGGGCTGACACAACAGTGTACACAAACTGCGGGGCTTAATCAAAAGAAAGTTACCTCCTCATAGTTCTGGAAGCTGGAGGTCCTGGATCAAGGTATCAGCAGAGTGGCTTCTTCCTGAGGCTGCTCTCCTTGGCTTATGGGAGGCCTTCTTCACCCTGTGTTTTCACACAATCTTTCCTCTGTTACCAACTATCCATATTTCCTCCTTGAGGGCAACAGTCACTCTGATTTGAGATCTAGCCTCATAACCTCAATTTAATTTAACTACCTCTTTAAAGACTCTATTTCCAAGCATAGTCACATTCAGAGGCACTGAGGGTTAGGACTTCAACGTGTGAATGGGACAGTTATACAATTTAGCTCCTAATGGTTCCCTTTCCACTTTAGTAGCTGGTACCAATCGTTAGAATTAGATTCACAGTAGTATTCTAGAAGGGGTTTGTGTTGTGGTTGTTTGACCTCTTTTCTTTACCTTTGGAGGTAAAATGTCTGCAAGTGGTTAAGATCATCTCATCTGATCTGTGCCTGCAAGGCTCAGCTCCAAGTTCCAGAACTAAATTCACTTGACTCTCCTCTGTCTATCTCTCTGGAAAACAACCTGAGTGTGCACCTTCTGTGTTTTGCCCCAACAACTTGCATTAAGTTCAACTCAGATACCACCATTATTTTCAGGGTCCGGGCTGCCCCAGCTCTGTGTCTAACGTGTATTTAATGGGCCTGTGTTAGTGTTGTTATCTAGTCATCCTCACTCACACAAGATCATGAGCACTTTTTAGTAACCTTTTGTTCTCATGTTTATCTCATTTACCCTATAGCACCAAGCACTTGGTTTGTACCTAAAAACTACTTAACAAATATTGTTTGAAATCTTCTCATAGATTTAGAATAGCAATAAAAGCAGTAAATATTTAAATTGCATTTTATTTACACATATTCTTTTTCTTTTTTAAGAGAGAGGTGCAGTGAGAGGGGAAGAGAGAGAGAACCAATTTTATTCAGTTTTTCATTTGGCTTTCATTGCTCAGATACTTCATTGTGTATGTGGTGCTGGGGTACAAACCAGTGTCCCTGCGCATATGAATCAAGTGTGAATCCCCCAAGCTACCACTCACTCCAGCCCCTACACATATTCTTAAAAGAACAAGGTCACAAGTCATTGATAGGGCTAATATAATAATTGGGTATTTTTGTTGTTGTTGTTAGTACTAGGGATTGAACCCAGGGGTACTCTATCTCTGAACTATACCCTGACCCCTTGTATTTTTCATTTTAAGCAGGGTCTTGTTAAGTTGCCCAGACTGGCCTTGAACTTGTGGTCCTCCTGCCTCAGCCTTCTGAGTAACTAGGATTACAGATGTTTGCCCACTATGCCCAGCTCATCAGGTTATCTTTAAAAATTTTTTGAATGGTTACTTAAATTATTTGGCCTAATTAAAAGGTATGTCTTTCTATGTTATTCAAGGTGCTCTCATCTACAGCACTGTTTATCCTTAGCACTAATTTTCCATTTATTATATATGTTAGAGTATCATTTGAGCCATTTTTTCCAGTTCCTTATTTTAAAATGTAGTTACTTGATGAACATAGCCCAGGGCTTGTGAGTATTTCCATCCTTAGCACTATGTGGTAAATAGTTGCTAATGCAAGGCAGGTTGCAGAGGGCTGCTCTCGCTTCAGCAGTGTAGTGTCGCCTTCTGACCATGATGACAAGAGGAGTTTCCTGGAAAATAGCCCATTCAACAGAAATGTTGAATCTAGCAACCAGGCAGCTTTTCTCTTAGTTTACCTCTCAGCCTTTTTTCCCCTTATGTTTCATCCAGAGTGAATGTTGAACATTCATCCACTCATTTTTTCATATGAGAAATATTCAGTGAGGATTCGGGGGTATTGTTCAGGGACAGAATGCTTCCCTAGCATGTGTGAGGCCCTGGATTTGATCCTAAGCACCCCCAAAAAAGGTGGGGGGAAAGAAATATTTAATAAGCATCACTTACATGAATCTTATCTTGGACATAAAAGGGATGTCTTGAAAGTAAGGTGGCACTGGGAGGTGCCAGAGGTAGAAAAGCAAGTGAGGTGGTTACGTGGGTTGTGTGTTGAACAAGGGCATTCAACCAAAGAAGTAATGGGACCAACACCAAATTGATCAAGTCAAGCCACTGTTTTCAAGTTATATACCCTGGCATAAAGTTATGCTAGCCCAGTGCTATAGTTTGGATCTTGAATGACCCCCAAATAGCCCTGTACTGAAGGTGTGGGCCCCAGAGTGTGCTGTTGAGGCCTTTAGAAGGTAGGGCCTAGTGGTAGGAAGTTACATCAATAGAGCCATGTCTTTGAAGTGGATTTGGGGATCCTGACCCCCACCCCTCTCTCTTTGCTTCCCAGCTGACATTAGATGA
This sequence comes from Aplodontia rufa, assembly GCA_004027875.1. Classification (NCBI taxonomy): domain Eukaryota; kingdom Metazoa; phylum Chordata; class Mammalia; order Rodentia; family Aplodontiidae; genus Aplodontia; species Aplodontia rufa. The sequence goes on along the minus strand of PVKS010001408.1, from coordinate 128,522 downwards.
GCTGATTTGCTCTGCCACATGCTCCTGGCTCTGCTGTTCTGCCTCACCATAGGCCCAAAAGCGACAGAATCAATTGAACATGAACTGAAACCTCTGAAACTGTGATCCAAAATAAATCTTTCCTCCTTAAAAGTTGATTGTCTCAGGTGTTTGTCACAGTGAATGAAAGTTGACCAAAACACCAAGAGAAAGAGAAGAAATGAAGGCCTCTTTCCAGGTATCATGTACACACATTGCATTCATCTAGCCTTGCATAGTAGGACTAGCCTTGCATCCACCCAGAGGGTCTACCATTTTCCATTTTTTTTTTGTACCTTAAGCAAAGACACCCTGTGAAGCAGTGGCTATGAGGATTAAGAAGAGTAGACCTCCCACATGTTGCACAATTGCAGGCCAGAGTAGAGACAGGGAGATCACTTAGCAAGAAGAAATCTAGGAGAGAAATGAAGGTGCCTAGAGCAAGTTAATGGCAATGGGGATAAAATTGATGGACCTGCTGATGGACTGGACATCGGAAGTGCTTGAGAGAGAAGGGAGAGTCAGAGGGGACTTCAGACCTCTTGCTGATGATGATTGTTACCATTTGACAAAGATTTTAAAAAAATCTAGGGGTGAAAGCCAGAATAGCAAGGAAGAAATTTATGAGTTCTGTTTGGAGGGACTCTTCTAGGTACTTCTTGAGTATTTCCCATTTTCTACATCTTTGGACCCCCATAAAGCATGACAAGGCTCATCCTTCTATGTGCACAAAGCCTAAAGAAACAAAAGAGACTGGGCTGGTTGTTTAGACAATTCATTTGACATCTCCGGGCCCTTTGCCAAAGGAGTTAGGTACTCATTACTTCCAAAGTCCTTTCCTGCCATAAACCACTACTATTAATTGACATGTCCTTTTGCTTATTTTTATGATATTCACTGTGCAGGATGCACAACTCAGAGAGGGTAGTACTGACAGTAGTAAATTAGTTTTAGCAGATTCTCTAAGCTAAAAAACAGCATCAACAGTACACAAAAAGAGGCCTCAAGCTTCTAACATATTTTTGCAATGCTGGTGTCTTAAAGATAAATATCTAAAGAAAATAGATAAACATGGGATCTATTTTCATGATTTTAAGCCTGCCTTTCTACCATGTATTTGGGTCCTGAGGCTATCTGTAGATCACAGGTTGTTCTATTAACAGTTCTCCTAGATAATCATTAGCCTCCAATTTTATTTTGTAAAATTGGAAGGAAAGTCATTTTTCCATAAGCCAATTTCACGAAACAAAAAACAATGCCTCAGTTCTTGATTCAAAGCCAAAAAGCTGGAATGGTCCCATAAATGATTAAAACAGCAGCTGGTAATGTCTTGGAAACAGATTGATCAGTTGGAATGCCTTAAAATCTGTCTAGATTCTACATGCCTTTGAGCAGTTGAACTAATTCTGATTTGAGATTGAGTAAGAGTGGGTATTTAAAGCTACAGATGTCAAGATAATTATAAAAACCCTGGTAGGGACAGCATCTCTCTAGGGCAACTCTAGGGCTAATTCTCTAAGGCTAGCATATTTTAATACCTCAAGGTAGGGTATAAATTCTGGAAGATTTTTGGAATGTGGAAGCTCATGGTGACCAAGAGTCTTGAAGTCAAATATCCTAGTGTTGTCATTTACCCCCCAAAAAATGGATTTTGCATATCCAATATGTATCAGAGACATGCAGAGGCAATGGTAAAAAAGACAGAGTCCCTGCCTGTACTGAACCTATGTCATAGTGTAAGGAAACAGATAATGCTTGTAAATAGAAATAATAACAATAAATAGAAAAGAAAGTAACCTAGTAAATAGAAAATGTATACAAATGCACTTGGCAATAAGAACAATGTTGGAAATAAAGGTGAAGTGGTGAGATACTGTTTTAAATTGAAACATTAAGAAAGATCTCTCCAAAGAAATAACATTTGATTAGAGACTTCAATGGTGAGAGGGAAGGAATCAACAATGCAAATCCTTGGGGGGCAATTCTGCCCAGCAGAAAGAATAATACACAGAAGGTTCTTGAAGTAAGAATAGGATTATCAGAGCAAAATAACAGTATGAAGGCATACAAGACTGGAGTTCGGTGAATGAGAACAGTGGAAAACAAAGAAAGGTTGGCTGAATCCAGATGTAGTGTTGCCTTCTGGATCTTAAGGAATGGGCTTAATTCTCTGGGAAATCACTGGAGAGTTTTCAACAAAGGGTTTTTTTTTTTCTTTGTTTTTGTTTTTTTTTTAAGATACAGGGAGAGAGAGAGAGAGAGAGAGAGATGTGGTACTGGGGTTTAAACCTAGATCCATGCGCTTGCCAGGCAAGCACTCCAACCACTGAACAACCACTCCATCCCCTTAAATAGAATTTTAAACAATAGGATTGTCAAATTAATATTTTAAAGAACATTTCTATAATTACTACATGGAGAATGAACTATGTGGTGCATAAGCTGGCAAAGAAAGATAAAACAGAAGGTTATTGCAGCTGTCCAGGCAAAAGAAGATGGCAGGCTCAGGCTAAGGTTGAAGTGGGAGTGCTGTCAGAAGTGGATCAAGATGAGAGAGTATTTGAAGGAGGACCTGACAGGACTTGTTGGTGGATTAGATTTGAGGAATAAGGATAAAAGAGAAATAAAAATGATAAGATGACATTTAAATTCTTGCCTTAAAGAATGAGTGAGTTGGTCTGTCTTAAATGAATGAAAGAAATATCCTAAGTGAGGAAGAGAGTTGAAGATGGTGGAGAGAGAATTCAGAATGTAAATTTGGACTTGTTAATATAATTCCTGTTGTACATCTAAGTGGTAATACCCAATGGGCTGTTAGAGGTCTTGAGTTACCAAGAAAAGTCTGAGGAGCAAACCCTAAGACTTGTCTGCCTTCAGTAAGTGCAGCAGAGTATTAGTAAAAGGGGAAGGGGCCAGGGTAAGGAGTACCAAGATGGTGAGTAAAATGAGGACTGATAATTGACCATTATTTTTGACAAGATAAAGGTCATAGCTGTATTTGACAATAGTTACTTCCTTTGAAAGGTAAGGACAGTAGCCCTGAAATGGATGCATGAAATACAGATGAGTTTGAAGTTCTCTTGTAGAGGATTGAAGGAAACTCAAGTGATACCCTGGAAGGGATGAGTTTTCATTGTGATTTTGTTCCTAAGATGGCAGTGATAGCATAGTTCCATGCTGTTGAGAATGACCCAGAGGAAAAATCCAGATATAAAAGAAAAGAGCAGGAATAGTTTCAAGAGTCCTTGAGTAAGTGAGAAAAGATGGTATCTAGGGCACAAATGGGGGTGGGGCTGGCTGGCTATTGATTAAGGAAGATCACTTTCTTTCATTGAAACACTAGGCAACACAGTTTAATGGGAATGGATGAAGTGGATTTGTAAAGAATGTGATAAGTAAATGATGTAGATCTCACATAATTGCTTCTGTGTTCCAGTGAAATATGAAGAAAAGTCATCAGAGAATGAGAAAAGCAGAGGAAAGTGTTGAAAGTTTAAAAAGAGAAATAAAAGGCAAATATTCCATGAAGATGGGGTAGGATTACTCGGCAGTACTCAAGAGGGTTATGCTCATTAATCTGAATTTAGACCTTGTTCCAAACACATGTCAGCATTGAATAAAGAGCATAGGATGGGGCAAAGGTAAGGAAGGAGTATAGGTGCCAGCTGCATAACCTTGCAGGTTATTCAATTTTGAGACTTTTGTGTTCTTTATTTGCAAAATCAGGACTTTATTCCCTATTAGGCAAGATGATTGTTCATATAAAATTAGACAAAATACTGAATAGGATTTTTTTCTTTTAAGAAACTTGCCATCAGTTTTCCTCAACCTGTTAGTCTTTGGATAAATAGCTATGGGAACCAGCTATTTTCTATGGGGCCTGTTTTAGTCAGCTTTTCATCACTGCAACCCAAAGACCTGACAAGATCAATTTAGATGCGGAAAAGTTTATTTTGGCTCATGGTTTTAGAGATTCAGTCCATGGTCAGCCAATTCTATAGCTCTGGGTCCAAGGTGAGGTAGAACATCATGGCGGAAGGGTGTGGTAGAGGAAAACAACTAAGGACACAGCAGGACACAGCAACCAGGAATCAGAGCTCCACTCATAAGAGACAAAAAGCAGAAACGTCAGAGGCACACTCCCAGTCACTTAGTTCCTGTAGCCACACCCTACCTTCCTACAGTTACCACCAGTTAATCTGTGTCAGTGGATTAATTAACTCATCAGATCACAACCCTCATAATCTAATCATTTCACCTCTGAACATTTCTGCATTGTCTAACACATCAGCTTTCAGGGGATGCCTCCTATCTAACCATATCAGGACCATTTGTCAAATCAGGTACTCGTTACCTACTGTGAAGGTTACGTATGTGGCCCACAGTGAGCCCTGAAACTTTGATATCTGTAGTAAGGGAACATCATGGTGCTCTCTGACTAAAATGGATATAGCCGGTAGGGCACTCAGAGACTCAAGAAGTGGAGCCTGAAATTACTGCAGACGGAGCATTAAGATAATGTGAAAATGGAGGTGGAGTTGAAAAGGAACAGCTAGGGAATCAAGGAGAAAGTGGAAGAAGGAAAGGAATTGAAGGGCCAGGAGTGGTGGAAAGTGGTTGTGGACTAGATGTAGGTCACACCTATGGTTCAGTGTTCCTGTTTCTGATTGAGATGGGCTCTTTGACATACCTTCATTATTATCAGTTGTGTGCCAAGCCTTAGATCTGAATCTCCGGTTTACAAAGTTTACTTTGACAAAGGAAGTAATGCAAGGATGTGAGCCATGTGAGAGGCATAATCTTGGGTTGTTAGTACAGATGTGAGAAAGGAAGAATTGGATTAATGAAATATTGCTGCTAAATCCTGTTTCTCTGAATTTTCTCTTTCCTAATCTCCACCTCTCCTTCAATCAGGGAAGTTGCTGATTCAGGCTAATTTTGCAGTTAGCAAATATTGAATAAATAAAAATAAGGAAACACTCATACATTTTAGAAATACAGACCCAGATATTTTTAGGTACACTTTGGTACAACTTGCCTTATAAAATTAGGTACTTATAGGTGAATCCACATTTCCCTTTGTTAAGGCAGAGTAGAGGGCAGCAGAGGTGAGCTGGAAAGAATAACACTTGTGACCCAAATCCTTGTAGACATACTGCCTTTTTTAACCACCTCAAATCTTTTTTGGAGAAAGCTAGGCTATAAATAAATAATCATAGTTCTCTTGGCTGAGTTTCTAGTGATTGGGCATTCAGGTTTCACTGGCTACATACTGAGCAGCTTCTGGTCACCAGGCATTGTTGTAACATCCCCTTCGAGTGCACAATAGATGGGCTTTCATTATTTTTCAAAAGCCGAAGGACTGACTGTCAGGGATCACACTTCATCTCTTGTCTTCATTCTTGGGCATTCCTACTGAGAAACTTTCAATGAGCTGAAGAAGATACACCACTCACCTTCCTTTTGGATCATTTATTCATTCAGCGTCTCGCTGTAGACATGAGATAACATTAGTGGAAAACGCAGAACCATATTCTATTATTCATAGTATCACTCCCTCCTACCCCAAATCTGCTCTTTTTCCCACTATGTCCATGTTTTCTTCCTTGGCTCAAGTACAGTACACTCTCCCTTTTATTCTGAAGAAGTTGATCAAAAAATCCTGTGAGTCTATTCCTCTAGCATTTGCTGGATCTAAACCCTCTTTAACATCTTTTATATCAGTTCAGGATCTCGGAAGTCTCTCACTTTTGGTTCTTGCCTGGCCTTTTATCCTTCTCTTTAGTCTTGTTTCTGTGTTTTCTTTTTGCACCTCAGTTGATCTTAATAAAATCCAAAATTTATCACTTATCACTTATCACTCCCGTCTTTAGAATTCCCATAGTTACTTCCAGTTGCCCCAGGTATCAGGTCACACTCTGAAACCCTTCTGGAAGGCCCTCTGTATTGGACTGTCCCATTACTTACTGCCTGCATTTGTGGCCTGACACCTTTCCACCCTCCATTTGCCCTAGGCCAGGCCACACAGTGCTACCTTCAGTGCAGATGACAGGTGTTGTCAAAAGAGTGAGTGAGTACCTGCTTCTGAAGAGAGCAGGGGTTTCCAGCCCAGGAGAATGCCTCTTCCTTTTAAAGTATCTCTGCCCCGTTTCCAATTGTCATGAAGCAAGCATTAAAGCCCTCCCCTGCCATCAATTGTGCCGTAGAAAGTATGCATTTATCTTTCTCTTTTCCTGTTGGACTGAAAGTGATGGAAGCCATTTTGGTCTAAATGTCAGCTGTCACAAATGGGAAGTTTGAATGCACAGCAAGAGCTGGCTTTGGCAGAGTGATATTTTACTCTGAAGATTGCTTTATTCAAATCAGAAATCTCATTTAGAGAATTATTTTTCTGCCAACAGCAGTTGCAACAGCTGATAATGCCACAGTGGTCATTCTTTTTACAGATTAAACACAGTATACTAATCCATTAAAAATAGCATTGAGCTTAAATCTGTAATGATCATCCAAGACAATTGCCAGTTACCTAGTAATTATTCTGGAGTAAAGTTTTTCAGTCTCACTAAGTGAGTAGGTGGGGTTAGGCATTCCTTAATCTTTTTGCTTCTAATTATAGGTAGGTCTGCTTTTAAGTACCACAGTGTCTCCTTTCTAAAAATAAATCTCATATGGCTGTCTATTTCCATTGCACTGTGCTGTGACAGCATGAATGGGAAATTCACAGTGGCACCAATACTCTTAGAGGACTTTGATTCATTCAAGAAGTACTTATTGGGTGCCTATGAGTGCCAGCACAGTTTTAGCTGGTGAGTCTACAGTGAACAAATCAATCAGTAGGGTGTATGATATTATTTCACACTTGAATAGGGGTTTGAAAAGCATGTTCATATACATACCTCCTTTTGATTTCCACAATACTGGCATGAAGTAGACAGTGCAAGAATGATTGCCATCCTCTTACAAGTAAGAAAACCTAAGGTGAAGACGTCCTGATGATAACGGTGAGTGGCAGATCTGGGATCATAATACAGATCTCCAGTGTCCATCCTTCCTCCAGCCAGAATGCCTCATGCACCACTGGATGCTAGAGCACCCACCACAGGGAGACATGAGCTCTTCTGTGGTTTCCCTTTCTTTATGCTGCAGATAACTTTGTGCTTCTTCCTCGGACTCTTGTCTTATATTATTATCTATACCAGTATTTTTATATCCAGGTAGCATCCTCAAATAGATTTCTAGGGAAGTCTTACTGCCTGTATCCTCTCTGATATATTTCTTACTTGTTCATTAAGTTCATATATTTCATGAAATTCCCTGTAGTAAAATGACTGGATGTAGAATTTTATTTATAAATAAAATAAAGACTGTTAACCTTTATTTTTATATTTTTATTTTCTTAGCACATATGGAAAGAAGAAGGGTACAATTCCTTGTCCCTGTTCAATGTGTCCCTTTCTGGTCCCCTTCATGTTCTCACCACTTGGTTTGGCTTATTTTGTAAGACACCTGCCTTCTGAATCCTCTGGCACTGTCTGTAAAGGATGAATGATGGAGTGGATGTAGAAAGCAACATTAGGACAGCTACATGAAAGAGACTTCAGAGACCTGCTGTCCTACAGGTTGTAGAGACCTGCGAGATTTCAACAGGATGGTGGTGAGAGTAGCAGTGATATGAAGCCAGGCCAAACTTTTCCAATTGGAGGGGAACACAGTCATCTAGAGCAGTGGTCCCAAATTAAGCAATAGGATCCTTGAATGGAAGGCTTGTTAAAGTAGATGGTTGGACCCCACCCCCAGGGTTTCTGAGTTAGTGAGTCTGATGCTGCCAGTTGGGAGATCTTGCTTTGAAAACTAGTAATTTAAACGCTTCAACTGTCAATTAAGGAAAGTATAGAACCATGAAACAATACACATTAGGTCCCTTCTCTGTTTCTCTACTCTGTTCTTACTCCTCCTCCTTTCCCCACTCCTCAGAATCCCTTTATTCATGGTCACAGCTGCCTCTCAGAGCCTGAAATGCTGTCATGCGGTCTTTCATCTAAATCAAATCAGAGTGACAAGGAGCTAAAGAATTGACCCCAGACTAAAAATGCCCCAGCGCCCAAGAGCCCATCAGAGGTCAGCCATGGGTTGGACTGTCAGTGCCATCTGCACCTGTGGATCCCCACCTTGTACAGCCCACATTTGGAGAGGAGGCTGCATGAGTGGCTGTTAGATCATAGTCACATACAAGCAATTGATGAGTATTCATCCCTGTCCCTCTTTTGCTCTAAGGGTAGCAATAGAAATAGCTCTTAGGTAAATGTCTAAATGCTTGATTTCATATATAGTAAAAAAGATTAAAAAATATTGGCATCATATGCTTGTTGATTATTTTTAACAGAAAAATAATGTACTAGTTTGTGTATACTAGCAGTTTTGAGCACTTTAGATCATTCTGTGTATAAAATGCACTTATTCTCTCAACAACCAAGTTAAATAGGTATTATCATTATCCTCTTTTTATAAATGAAAAAAAAAAAAAACCAAGCACAGAGAGCTTAAATAGTTTGCCTGAGGTCACACAAGCTGTAAGTGACAAAAGCAGGATTTGTACAAGGCAATCTCTTTCTGGATCCTGGGCTTGCTTTTAACCACTATTCCAGACTGGTTTGAGTAGGGGCCTTTTGTGCATCTTAACAAAATGGCCCCTAAGCTTTGAACCAAATACAGCATTGAGAAAGTTACCCAGACTTAGCCAAACTTGAGGTTAAGGACACAGTCCTCAATAAGACTGCCCTTTCTTTTGTCACCAGCCTAAAGTTGAGGAGTTCCCAAAGCCATCTTCTCTTTAGACTAGCTGGCTATGAATTTGGGGGCCCCTTTGGATTCCCTCAGGTTCCATATTAGTTTTCTTATATCAAAAGGACAAAAATTAGAATCACCCAAAGGAAAAGGAATACTGGAAGAGCCCAGGGGGTTTTCAAATGTGAAGCCTGTCATCCTCATGGAAGTGTAACACTTCAGAGTATTTTGAACCAAGGTGGCTCACCTGAGCCTCCATGTCTGCAGTTTGTATTGGTGTTTATGTGTATGCTCCCTGGTTTGAATCACTGGCAACACAATGAACTGGGTCTCCAGCCACTCCCTTCCCTGGAAGTAGGGCTGATATTACCTGGTGCAGAGACCCAGCCCTAATCACATGTTTGGTCTCTCTGATAGGGCCAACTCCAAAGTAGAATCACCTCAGCATAAACCATCAGGTGTGGTACAGGGGCCCACCCAGAATAGCAAGACATTCCAGTTACCTCCTAGGAATTCCCAACAAAGACCAGCTAAACTCTATTACACAGAAGCACAGCAGACGGTGGCTCAACAGAGGTGCCTGTTAAGTGGTGAATTCTGTGACACCATTTAGGTCAGCAGCTCTATTTCTGTGCCAGGCAGTCTCCCTGTCACAGGCAGGGGAAGAATCTGCAGATAATCAAGCTCTAAGCAGGAGCTGTAATACCGGAGGGAGAGTGTTTAGTTAGGAGAAAGCCAGAGAGCCCTGTGTGGTAGAGGCTGCTGGTGAGCACAGCCCAGCAGTCACTTACAATGAGCTCACAGGCGGAGGAACCACAGGGAGGGAGTCTTGGTGAGGGGGCTAGTATCTGCTGTGTGAATTGAGGGCCACAGGACTCTGTCTTGTGAAGCTTTTGTACACCAACATGTAAATTACAATGCTTGTGAATGGGTGTTGGTTCACATGTAAATGAGAAAATGCTTGAGTTAACCAAGTTGGCCTCTGAGAAGAATAGAGATCTAGGAACCAAAGACTGTGCTGAGGTACTTACAATAATAGGGAAGGAGAGAGAGCTGTTCCAATTCTAAGGGACTTCTAGAATGAAAAATAATGAGGGGGGGAGGAGCAGGACAAAACATCAGAAGAGGCAATCTTCCATGAAAATACGCCTGTGCACCATTAATGCATGTCTTTCCAAATAAGAGCAAGCAAATGAGAAAAGAGCAAAGCAGTCTAAATAAAGGCTGGGGTGAGCTCCGAGGGAAGCATGTTATGCATGGATGGAGGCTTTTATTTTAAAGGACTGGCTGTTGTAGAAATATGAACATTTTACCCTTGTGTTTATGACTCACTCAAAACATGGGATTTCCTATTATGCTTAGGCCCTCTTTCCTCCGAAGTTGAAACCCCTCAGTGCTGATTGAGTTTAATCAGAATTTCCAGTAAGAAGGAGGAAGAGGTGAAGGAGTGCTTAATGGTCCGACCATGCATCTGAGTACCCTGGCTGTTTACAAGGTGGATTGGCTTAGCCATCTTGTGGGCATGTCTCCTTTATCTTCTACTGTGCCCTGCAGGTCTGGCAGAGATGGGGCTTAGTAATAGCTATGACAGCTCTTGAACTGTTGAGCCCTTACATCTGATGGACAATAACGATGTACAGCAAAGGACATTTTCCATTTTCTGTGTATTTTTTTTTAACAAAAAAGAATGGTTCATAGGTATAGCAACCTGCTCTGATTTTCATGTAGCAGCCCTGAGTGACAAATGTGCTCAGATGCTGAGGGATACTTGTAAGTCCTGGCACAGCAGCCTTTGATGTGAACTCAATGGTTTCAGATATAGAGAAAGCAGCCGCCACTGTACCTGGAAAGCTCACTGTGGATTGTGAGGCTGATTCCTCATTTCTGAGTTCTTTTCATAGGTCTGTACACATCAGCCAGAGGCAAAGCTAGTACTTGGCAGGAAGGAAGAGGTCTGCCTTGAAGGTGCAGGTCTCAATTTGGAAGGAAAATTGTACAGCAGGTTCCTGTTTAAGATAGCCTAATCTGACACCAGGAAGCCAGGAGAGTAGAGAGAACCAGGATTTCTGGATCTGTTGAGACCTACATGTGCAACTCCTCAAATTATTTCACTGCTGAGCCCCTGCTTACGTTTCTGTAAAATTGGGATGATCATGAGATTTTCTACCAAAGTTATTTCTGGATTATGGCAATGTTTTTGTAGTTTCTAAGAAACAGTATGTGGGGATGGAGTGATGGCTCAGCGGTTTCGGGGCTTGCCTGGCAAGCACGAGGACCCGGGTTCAAACCCCAGTACCACGTACACAACTAAGTGTTGGAGCAACTAAGGCCATGTGAAAAACTAAATGAAGTTGTTTCTCTCTTTCTCTGTCTCTCTCACTGTCTCTCTCCCTTAAAAAAAAAAAAAAGGAAACAGTATGTGCCCTGCTCCCAAGAAGATTGTACTGAATATCAAGTACATGTTTCTTTTGTAAAACTGAAGCAAGCAGTGATATCTTCGACCACAGAGTTGATATTTAATTTATCTTCTGAGCTGTCAGTTTAGTGACCTGCTATCTCTGGAATCCTAGGGCCTAACTGGAACTATTTATTTGCTCCTAGTAAAGTGCCATTTGGTTCCCCTACCCTGATGCCTGCTAAGCAGAAGGCCAGGCCAATTCTGTGGGTGTATGGGATGGGTGGAGCAATCGCATCCATGGAGATTGTACCCATGGGTGTGCTCAGGTCTGGGATGCCTGGGGAAAGGGACACCTTTGATCCACTAGCTGAATATACTGACTGAGAAATGATGGGGGGGGGGGCAGCTACCTGGTGCTGAGTGAACTGAAGGGTATGTTTGTTGATCTATGAAATGCCAGCCTCTTTCTTCTTTCCCTTCCTTTAGCCGGAGAGAATGGACCTTTGAAGAGGTGGATTACAGCCCAAAGGGTCTGGTTTGCTTTGTTGATTAGTGCAGCTTGTTCAAACTTAGATGCTTGTTCTGAGAGCCTTGAAATGGTTGAAATGGTTTTTTGATTTAACACTTAGTTCTCTGTCATCCAAGTCTCCTGGCAGTTATCTTTAACTAATAATACCATCTCAAAGTTTGAAAATCAGATTACTGTGTTTTATCAGTAGATATCTCCTAGTGAGCTTATACTTAAAAAATAAAAGCAGTGAAGTGCTGCATATTCCATCAGAGCTGATCAGGAACTTTTTAAGTAACATGACATGCATACCAGTTCACCTTCCTTCCTTTCTTTCTCCCTACTCCCTTGCATCCTTCCTTTCTTCCTTTTTATTTTCTTTTCTTCCACCTTCATTTCTCCCTCCCTGCTTCTACTCTTTTTTTCTTTCCTTTCCACTCTTAAGCACTTGTATTTAAATCCTCCACTAGGATATTTAGAGATTAGATTGTGCATCTAGCATGGTTTGGAGCCTACATAGCATGTCATTTTAGAATGAAATTCAGCAGGGCCAAATCTTGGCTTTAAAATTTATTGCAATAAGACACCGGGCAAGTTGTTGAACTTCCCTGATTCTGAGTTGTAGCATCCATGAAATGTAAATAATAAAATGGGCCTTATAGGATTTCATGAATTTTAGATAATGTGTGAAGCATAGTGCTGGGCACATAGTAAATGCTCCAAAAATGTTAGGTATTTTCCTTATTTACGTAGGGAGAATTTGGTAAATTTTACTAACTATCTCTGTGGTTTGTGATTTATTTCTCCATTTTATCCACCACCAAAGTTGTATCATTTTCAAATAAATAGAAAGGGAGAAATAAGGTGCCCCCTAAGTTAAAATAAATAAAGAGTTGAAAATAAAGAGAATATGTCATTCATCAAAGTCTCAGTATTGCTCCCAAAAGCATGAGCTGCAAGCTTTGGACCAGTGTGATCCCACCATAGTGATCTTCTGCCATTGGGTTTAGTTTCCTTCAAGTTAAAAAACATGCTTGAGGCTAAATCTACTTGTTCTCTCTAAACCATACAAAATTACTTTTTGCCTCTAAGTTCACCCTTCTAATCTCACGGTGGCCATGGTGCTTATGGCATCATTGTCCCATACCTTGACCTTCTTACAAAAGGACTCCTGTTCTACTCTCTAGAGCTTCTCCATCAATCCCCTAACTCAAGATTGATCTCGAAGCCAGCCTTCTTCCTCCTGGCTTTCTCCTAAAGACAATGCTTTTCTTACAGTCTTGTCAAACAGTAGCTAAGTACCACCTCCCATCTGTGGTTCCTCGGGACAAGACTGCTTGCTTTGATTCCTTGCATCTAACTATGACCTAATTACAACGCATCATTCACTGACACTCCCCCTCCTGCTTGCTTGTCTACTGTCCAATCCTGATCATTCACTGAAGACTTTTGTAATTGGTCACGGTCTCAATCTCCATTTCAAGTAAGGCTAAAATGTGTGTGTTCAGTGCCTCATGGGGAGTTCAAGACCTTGAGCCTCAGTTTTTTCACCAGTTATCACCTCTTCCTTGACCTTCTGAACTCCATATCTACTCCTGGAAGTTGTCATCAGCACTCCAAAATAAATAATTTGGTCATTCTGTATCCTGATACCTGTCTTGTTCTCTTTGCTTGCTCCACCACTCGTACCATGACTTTGTGGCTCTGACTTGTTTTCTACTTCATCATTCCCTCCATTGATTGATCTCTTTTATCACTGCCCAATCATCTTTTAACAACTTCAGTATCTATCTTAGATTCCAAAGATTTGCTTTCTAATAGGACTGTATAACTCAGCTTTTCATCACTGACAAAAATACCTAACAATAATAACTTAAAGGAGGAAAAGTTTATTTTGAACTCCAAGTTTCAGAGGTTCAATGCATGCTTGGCTGACTCCATTGATCTAGGCCAAAGCTGAAGCAGAGAACCATGGCAGAAGAATGTGGCAGCTCTGTTCATGGCAACCAAGAATCTGAGGAAGAAGGGGCAAGGGCTGCAGGGAAGATGAACCCTTTTGTGGCATGCACCCAGTAAACCACCTCCTCCAGCCATGACTTGCCTGCTTACAGTTACTGCCCTGTTTCAACTAGGATGGACTGATGAGTTATAGTTCTTTGTTTTACATCTGAGCATTCCTGCATTAACACAAGAGCTTTTGGGGCATGCCTTACATCCAAACCATAACAAGGACTCTTACCAAAACTCCTCAATCCTTTTTTCACCCATCAGATAAAACGTGAATTTTTATTTCACACTTTTATGCAGTATGTGACTGTTCCTGACTAGTGGAGTGCTGATAAAGAAGAAAATAATTTACACATAAAGGTAGATAATATGACGACCTCTTCTTGGTCACCAACCTCAGAGAGATATCAGCACTACCTGGCATCTTATATACTTTTTTTACTAGTCAACTCTTTCTCCCATACTTTACAATATGTATTTTCAGTTGTTACCACTGTTCCGAATCACCCCTTTGTCCCTGCCTTCCACTACTTTACAGACAAATTAGCAGCATAGAAGGCATTATCATGCTTGCAGCGACATGTAACTAATATTAATTAAGGCTGAAACTTATGAATTGGTCCCTGTCTCCTCCTCCCCACTCCTGTTAGAATAGAAGAACAGACCCTTTTTATAACTAATGACACCCACACAGAAGTGTTGCATATTGTCCCATCTTTTCTCTGGTACCTTATCAATTATTTTTTTTATATAGATCAATGTTTTTCTTTCAACAGAAACTCTTTGAATGCAACATAAATCTCGATGCCTCTTCCCACAGCAACCCAATGATTCTTTCTCACTTTCCTAAAGGTAACACCAACTAGCCAGTTGCTCATGGAGAAATTCCCAAAGCCATCCTTTTTTCTCTTATCTTTTTCTGCCATGCAATCTGTTAGCAAATCCTGTTGGCTCTATAAACACTGTTAAGCTAAATTGGATCACTTCTCAAAATTTCACTGCTGTGGCTCTGTTACCGTGTAATGTAGCAGTATCTATCAGATTGGTTCTACTAGATTTGGGGGTATTTGTTTGTTTTTACCTCTTAAAATCCATCTCCACACTAAATGAGAACTAATTTTTTTAAAGTTTAAAATATATCATTCCATTCTTTCTGTTGAACTCTATAATACATTTTTGTCATGATTAGAATAAAATACAAAGTCCTTTCTGTGGCCGATTGGTTTTGTTGACCTCTCAGATTTTATTTTCTACCACTGCCTCTCATTTACCACACTCATTGCTTATCATTCAGCTCCTTGGGCCACCATGTTGTATATCCATCCTCAGTGTTCCTTTTGCTTTGTATGCTCTTGTGCCTCAATTATGATTGACTGTGGTAGTCAGCTTTCAATCACTATAACAAAATAACTGAGATAATTAACTTATAATGAGGAAACATTTATTTTTACTCACAAGTTTAGAGGAAGCAAAGAAAAATTGGGGAGAACCCTAATCCCCTTTAAGCCTATACCCCCAGTGACTTAAGAATATTCCAGTAGGCCCCCACCTCCTAAATATTCTACCACTTCCCAATAGTGCCACTCTGGGGACTAAGCCTTTAACACATAGGCTTTTGTGGGACATTCAACATCCAAAATATAATGGGTTGTTTCTCATCGTTTTAACCTCTGCTAAAATGTCACCTCTCACAGACACTTTTTCTAACCACTGCATGTACACGAATGGCATTCCACCTTCTAACATCTTTGTATAGTTTTCTTCACAGCATTTATCACCAGCTGAAATTAATGGCATTTGCTTATCATTTACTTTTCCCCTCCCCAGTAAATAGCAAGCCAGTAAGGATCGGGATCTAGCTTGTCTTATGTGTTGCTCTTCTCTGATGCTCAAACCAACATCTGATACACAGTAGATGCTCAAGAAATGCTTTTTTTTTTTTAAAGAGAGAAGGACAGAGAGAGAGACAGAAAGAATCAATTTTGATTGAGTTTTTCACATGGCTTTCATTGCTCTGACAATTAGTTGTGTACGTGGGTGCTGGGGTTTGAACCCGTGTAGTTGTGCATGCCAGGCAAGCGCCGTAACCACCGAGCCACCGCTCCAGCCCTCAAGAAATGCTTTTTAATATGAATGGATGGGTGGAAGAAAAAACAAGGACCTTCCTACAAAATCTTAAAGCTGTTTAGGTTATGCCTTCTCAAAGGAAAGCAAAGCAAACAAAAATAGCTTCCCTCTGACAACTCACCTCAGTACCTGTTGCGTTCTCTTTTTCTGAGCTCATGTCCTGCGCTCTCATCTTCCAAACCCTTTTTCCCATTGTCCTTTAGGCTGCTTATGTACTCAACACCATCTTGGAAGACAATTGGAGACCACACGCAAATATTTACTTTTTCTTGGCTATTTGTCCCCCAAATGGAATGCTGACAGATCTTATAATAATATATTTCTCAAGAAATATTTTCTTCATTGCCCAACAAAGCTATAGAAACTAATCTAGTCTATCAATGCTGGATTCTGTCTTTTACTTAGACCTAAGAAGAACAATAGAGATTGGACCAAATTTTCTGTGAATAAAAAGGTTTCAACATAAACTTAGCCACATTTGAACTTGCTTGTAATTTAGACACAGGCACCTACACACATAGGCAAAGTGAGTGTGTGAGTGTGTGTGTGTGTACATACATGCACACATCTGTGAATGTGTGATCAGATTTGTCAGCGCAGGACCACAGTGTGAATGACATAGGGATTAGAGGAATATTAAGACATTTTCAAGGTCAAGCAAATTTCTAAATGTTCCCTAAATTTGCAACAAATTCTCTCTTACCAGTGTGAAATTGTTGGCCCCCAGTTCCACATAGGTATAGTACAATGAAAACCTCAGATCCTGGGTTGAAATGCTTTCTGAATCATTCTAGAAAGAATGAGCAGGGTAAAACTGTGGAGTCCAATCCAATTAGCTATTTGAAGAATGTTAGTCTGTGTTCAGTGCACGTTGTAATTCTATATAACTCAAATATTTGATTGACAAAAAAAATTTTGCTGCTACCAAATAATAAAGAATTCATTTGTTTGCCAGGCTGATTCAATAAGTCTCTGAAACTTGGTACTTAGATATACAAGTGTACTCGTTCTATAACTTTTCTATAATTAAAGTAGAAGATGAGCTTCTGTCATGGTCAGGGCATAGTGATGGCAGTCATTACATTGATTCCGGTGCCCCTGCTACTTCTGGTAAATTGCCTTAAGAATCTCTAGGAGTCACTGTGGATTTTTAAGTGGTGAATTTTTCCTATTTTAGGTCCTGAGACAATCAGCCAATCTATCCATAACATTCTGTGGTAGGAAAAGTTAGAAAGCTCTTAAGAAGCAAGGATGCTCGGAAATGTTAAAAGTACTTATAGGTCTTTGTTGGCAGATACTTTTTAATGTAGCTTAGGTGTGTGATTAAATAAAAGGAACTTGCTTGAAAATCTTTTCTCAAGAACACTTGTTTCCCTGAAATGCCTTGACTGTTGTTACACCATGTTATTACTAACAGTGGGTTGGGGAATTGTTTGGAGCCATTTTTACCATGTTTTCTCCATGCTGGAAACTATAAATCAACTACTACCCATTAAATTTTTTTTCTTATCAAACTGTAGATGGAGATATGAGTTTAGCTTCTTATGTTACAGTGACATTTTATAGGTATATTATTTTCTCACACTGGGGAAAATTAAACTTCTCATAAGATTAAATTGCAGTACTTATTGCTTTTCTTTGTTTTGAATCATTTTAAAGTCCTCTATTCCTGTGCTCCTTTGAAAGCATTTCTGCTGGATGAATTATAACAGCTTCAAGTATTAAAAAAAAAAAGAAAGTTAATGAAAAAAATGTCGAAGGAACAAATTAATTTAAAATGGAATTTCACATGTAAGAACAACTTCCTCATTGTTAGGAAACCATAGTAGAAGAGAGAAACGATTTAGAGGAAGAGAAAAGGAAAAAGTAAGCCTAAATTTTATAATAAAATCTGAACATTTGAAATGATTGGATTTACTCAGAGTTGAAATAGTTGAAGTAAACAGATGTGGAGCATATGGAGAAATTTAATTCTCCAAAGCTTTATGATTGTGTTGGATCATTAGCCACAATCCAGGTGGCCAGGATGGGATTGATTGTGGGAAATGCTAATTCTCATAATTCCAGAAGTAGGGTCTGATACCTCTAGCAGTTTTTCTTTACCACTTTTGCCTTTATTCTTCTCCATGTCAGTGGTACAACAGTTCTGTTCAAGTTCATGCATAATTTTTTTTTAAAGAGAGAGTGACAGAAAGAGAAGGAAAGAAACAATTTTATTTAGTTTTTCATGTGGCTTTCGTTGCTCTGACACATCATTGTGTAACTGCTGCTGGGGTTCCGGCCTATGTCCTCGTGCATGCCAGGCAATTGCTATAACTGCTGAGCCACGGCTCCAGCCCCATCATTCGTTTTGTTTTTGTTTTTGTTTTTGTTTTTTAGAAAAATACAAATATGAGCGCATAGTTCAATCTTCTATATATGGATAACCAGTTTTCCTAACATCTTGTGTTAAAAATGTTGTCTTTTCTCCAATGTATGTTTTTGGCACATGTGTCAAAGATCAGATGACTGTATCTGTGTGGGCTCTGTGTCTTCTTTTCTGTACTGTTGGTCTGTGTGTTATTATGCCAATACCATGCAGTTTTTGTTATTATGGCTCTGTAGTATAATTTGAAATCAGGTATTGTGATACCTTCAGCATTGATTTTTTTTTTGGCTTAAAATTACTTTGGGCTATTCTGGGTCCTTTATTCTTCCAAATGAATTTTAGGACTGTTTCTTCTAGTTCTAGGAAGAATGTCAGTTGGTATTTTGATGGAGATTGCATTGAATCTGTGTATTGCTTTTGGTGATATGGCCATTTTAATAATATTAATTATGCTTATTCATGAACAAGAGAGATTTTTCCATCTTCTGAGGACTTCTTCAATTTCTTTTTTCAATGATATATAGCTTTCATTGTAAAAGTTTTTTTTACCTCTTTAGATTTCTTTCTGGGTATTTTAGAAAATAATTTTTCAAAATTAGAATAAGAGAAGCATAATGTGCTGCATTTTATAACCATGTAAATCTAATACAAGGAATCTATAGAAACTACTTGGCACAGAGGATGTTTGTTTTATATACTTCTAGTTTGGTATCCAAGCTCTTCTTCCAGAATTGATGCACTGAGTTATCAATTGATGTTAAACTTGCATTGAGTTAAACTTGTAATTCTTTTTTATGGACTCTTGTCCACTTCTTGCCTCAGATAATGCTGAGCATCATTTCAACTGATTTTGTTTGCGAGCACCCTTCTGCATTGATATAAAACAAGAGCTAATATTATTACAGTGTGCTACTTTTTCTGGCAGGTGCTTTGCTAATGTCTTCTAATCAAGTCAGGATATATAACTTAAAATATATTTCTGTATAATTGCAGCCCTCTGTGGGTGCCATTATGAGGAGTTAAATTTTAATCACTGAAAGAGTAAAATGACTGTTCAGATAAGCAGCATCTAAGATATCTTTGCTCTTGTGAAGTAAAATTACAGAGTATGCACAATTTCAAAAGCTAGCCTTGACCTTAAGCATCACCCTCAAGGTCATTTTCTGTGACGTTCAGAGATACAGCATTGTTTCGAACCTTGTGGCTAATCCAGCTGAGTCTCTCAAGCACAGCTCTGTCCATAATTCTTCACTGATGAGCTTGTCATAGTGCCCTGGGAAGAATGACTTATGCTTGGTGTGTCAAAGCCAGATCTCACCTGACTGTAGGGATAGGAGATTAAGGAAGATTTGTAGAGGAAGAGAGGATGCTATAGCTGCTAGAAAGGAGGAAGATACACTAACCAGATAACAGGTGTGTCCTATGCACTTTCAGTTGACAAATGGAAGAGGAATGAAAGTAACAGTGCCAATAAGTGAACAGGCAAGGCAAGGATAGAATGGTGGCTTTAATCTTATTTATTCTAGAGTACAAATCTTTTTATTGATAGTATTTTATAGTTCACACAACATTTAATATTAATTTCTTCTTTGGGGTTTTAGCATCAGTTAAGTAGGATGATGTGTTTTCCAGACCCTGAAATTGGTGGTCACCTTGTGTGGGGTGTCCCTTACACCTGACTTCTATATGCTATATGAGCAGTTCAGTTAGTTCTTAATCCACCTCTGAAATTTCCTTCTCACATTTTCTCCAAATACCATGGAACTCTGGTGGTTTAATATAAATCTTACAAATAATGAGTGAATAGAAAAATTTGTACACCCAAGTGAAAAAACTGAACATGGATTAATCATACCCAACAAACATTTAGTTCTTATATTTAATGTGTTAGTAGTGCAAAGTTAATATAATGTTTATTAATGAAATCTAAATGAAAAGAAAACATAAAACAACAACTTACCCCCAATATGTGTTTCATTTTTGATTGAAGGTTTAATATGGATCTATTGGAGGTAAACATGAATATTTTTACTTTCTTCTGGAAAAAATTCAGATATGCATCCAAGAGCAGGCTTGGTGCCTTGATTAAGAGCTTCAAACTGTCCTTTGATATCATGTCCCCAAATGTTCCTTAAATCCCAGCACTGTCTGCTGCCATAGCGAGAGGCAATATGGGTAAGAAGTGTGCCCTTGTTTTATAAAGTGGGGACACAGGGATTGTCAAAAAGAAATGAGAGGTATGCCACTCAACCATCTCTAGAAGATGTGTTTAGGAAATCATACGCATGGAAGCTGATGATCTGGGAATTAATCATCTTCAACTTGGCCTTACTTGCAAACCTTTGTAAATTTTCTGTGAGTATGCACATCCCAGTTTGAAGAGTGCTGGATTTTACAATGAATGCAAGTGGGTCAATATGTTGCAACTTTGCAGTAAATAAAAACCTTGGTAGTTATGAGCATAAAGTCCTTCTGGTGACATTAATGCAATGACTATAACTATAATTAATTCAAGCCACATTTACTGCCACCTGAGATGCATAGAAGAAGCAATACATACCAAAATGGAAGAGACTTGACAGTTTGTATTAGGTGTTGCACAAGATTTCACCTCATGCTAAATGCAAAGAATAAATATATTAATATATAAATCCCCTTTAACCTACAGTTTTGCCATGAGTTACATCTCTCAAGACTCTTTTTTAAAAACAGAAAAAAATAAGATGGATCAAATAATGCAATTTAAAAATACAACAAAGAGATTGAAGAACATCAAGCATCTGGGCATGATGGTTGATGTAGTATAAAGAAGCCTCAGCTTAAGGTGCTTAATGTGATCACATTTTACATTTTCAAGTTGTTTCACAGAAACAGTTTCTCTTCTAAGACCTGTGCTACCTTTCTCTTAAATATTACATTTGCTGAGCATCTATCTGCTGTGTGGATTAGACACTGGATGCTAAATATAAGCAGAGCCATTTCCCCTGTGAGAAATTCATTGCTTCCTGTTCCTTGTGCTGGCTGCTAACCACAGAAGACAGTGGAGTTGAAGAGGGGAGCATGGCATTGTTTGGTATTGCGATGCCTGGTTCACATCCCTGCTTCACTACATCAACCTCACAATCCAGTGGGAGTCTGTTGTTTTATCCAAGCCTCTGTTTCCTAAACTTAAAATTAGGAGATGTTGTCTTACAGAGTTGTTGCAGCAATTAAGTAAAACCATGTCTGTCAAAACCCTTGTTAAATACCATCCAATATTGGTTTTTGTTGAAACTGTTTTTGTTCTTCTTTCCTATCACCGCTCAGCATCTTCTGCTTCCCCCATTCAATTAAACCTTTTTGGAATCACAGGATCTTCTAGATACATTGCATTGATGCTGCTTTGTTCCCTGCTGGAATTGTCTCCTCATGATCTGTATTTGAGACTGGAGTAAACCCACTTTTCATCCTAGAGAACTGGCTGTCTGTCTGCTTTGTTTCTGAGCTGCCAGAGGACACACAGGACATGCGATTTATCCAGGCAAGATGGTTAATTTTTAGAGAGACACTTGCATCTGCCCAAACATCATCTTATTCAGTCCTCTGCATTGTGTGTTACTGTAAACACGCAGCCTCACCTCCTCCTGCTATTCTTTAGAAGACTGTTCCTCCCACTTTATAGAAAAGGTAAAAACCAGGGGTGTTTCTTCACAAACAGGAATATACACAATATCTTCACCTTTTCTTTCTCTTTGTCACTTTGCTTTTCCCTTTTCAATATGCTTCTTTCTATTATCTTGAAAGCCTGTGTTCTTAAAAAAAGATGGGAGCAGTTTCATATAGGCCTGTTGAGATACTGTCCCAGTCACCATTGTGTTCCTGGTTTTTTCTTTTACTACATTTAAAAAATTTAAATTTATTTTAATGGATACATAAAAGCCTTAAAATTTTACACATTTATGGCATCCTATATGATATTTCAAGTTACATGTATGTATTGTGTAATGTTTAAATCAGGTTAAACATTTCCTCAAATATTTATCATTACTTTATGGTGAAAGTATTCTAAATCCTTTCTTCTAGCTTTTAAAAGCATGTAGTATGTTATCATCCATACTCACTGTACTATGCAGATGCATACCTGAACTTCTAGCTCCTCTCTACCTGTAACTTATTACTCATCAGTCTTTCTCACACCTACCTCTGCCTACTTTTTCCCTTCTTTATGGAAACTTCCCAAACTTGCTTAAACGAGAAGACTGTGACCACTAACTTTTTCCCCATGCAGTCTAGATTTTGACCCTTGACTTTGCTGAAACTGCAGATGAGAAGGTCATTAATGATTTGATCAAATAATGGAACCTCAGTGTTGAGCAAGACCTTGGAGATCAGGCAGTCTCACCTCTTCACTGATGTTAAGATAACATCTGTGACATTTGCACAAGTGTGGATCCAACCTCTGCTTCATTATCCCTAGTGAAGGAGGGATAGTTCACAAGGCAGTACATTCTAATTTCAAACAGTTGTAGATATGAGGTTTGCTTTTGGACACGTACAAACTCTTTGCATTGAACAAATGACCCTTGTTCTGCTGATACCTAACGTAGGTCTCAGTCTACTTTCCCAAAATGATTTTGTCATTCCCAGACCTGCAGCAGATGAGCAAGAGGTAAATTATTTGCCTTACTGTACCAACAACCCTACTTGCATATATTCTAAACATTATCACCTTTATCAGGACAAGCATTTTTAAAAGAAAGTCTTGGGCTTGCACAGTGCCATGTGAGAGGACCTGGGTTGGAACCCCAGCACCGCATACATAACTGAGCATCAGAAAAACAAAAATCAGATGAAAAAATGACTAAAAGTGTTTCTCTCTTTCTTAAAAGTCTTATAAAGAGTTCTAACTACATTCCTAAGTGGATATTCATTTTCATAGAGCACTTCCTCCTCCAATGGCAATATGGTTATTACTTATGCTGTAAGACAAAGAAAAAATAGCATAAATGGACACTTGCAACAACTGAATTCTGAAAACAAATGGAAAGAAAAGAAATGGTGTGTGTCATGAGTACAACCATGGAGTAAGTGGATTCCAAGATTATCAAAGTTTATTTTCTTGGTAAAAAGGCTCAATAATTTGAAGTCAACTTTATCATTCCATAATAAATAAAGTGAGTCAAAACAGTTCAGAATAAAAAATAATTTTTTAAAAAGAGAGAGAGAGAGAGAGAGAATTATTTGTATTTAGTTTTTCATGCGGCTTTTGCTGCTCTAACACTTCATTGCGTATGTGGTGCTGGGGTTCAAACCTGCATCCTCGTGCATGCCCGGCAAATGCTCTAATCACTGAGCCTCCATTCCATCCCCGAGAGTAAAATTTTTTGAAGTATTATGTAGAATAACTTCATCAGTATTAAGTGTACAGTTCAATGAATCTGGACAATTTTATACAATTGTGCAGCCTTCACAGAACAAAGATGTAGAACATTTTCATCACCCAAAAAAGATACCTCATGCCCCTTTGCAATAAATCTCTTCAGAAGCCTAGACTGAGGTAGATGCTGATTTACCTTTCTATAATTTATATAAACAAAGTCATACAGTACTATATCATGTTGGACTCTTTCACTGAGCATGTGTTTGCAGTTCACCCGTGTGTTTGTATGTATTGCTATCCCATACCTTTATGAGGATGAGTAGTGTTTTGTGGCATGGATAGAGAACAATTTGTTTATTCAGTAGCTGAGGAAGATTCCAGTTGCTTTCAGTTTGGGCTATTATGAATAATACTACTATGAACATTCACATGTACAATTTTGTGTGGAAGTACTTTTTTGGTTCCTATTGAGAAAATATTTAGGAGTGAAAATTGCTGATTCACATAGGAAATGTATGATTAATTTTATAAGTGTTTCCAAAGAGTCTATACCATTTTGCATTTCCACATGCAACACGGGAGACTTCCAGTTGTTCTAAATCCTTGTTAACCCTCTATGTCAGTACTCTTTATGACTAGCCATTCGCTTGGGGGTAGAGTGGTATCTCATTATGATTTTAGGTTGCATTTCTCTGGTGATTAGTGACATAGAGTGAGCACCTTTTACTGTGCTTCTTGACTTTTTGTATATTTTGCGAGAAATCTACTCAAATCTTTTGTCCATTTTTAAATTGGTTCATTTGTCTTCAAAACAGATAACTGAAAGAGTCTGAGTTCTCAGAACACCTTCATGTGTGGGGAAGTAACAAATCTAGTGGGTAAACAGAGCAGAACTCATTTCAGGAAGGGAAACATCTGGAGCTAATGAGTCTCTCTTTTCCTAGTGCAGTAGAATGGGGGACCACTGTGCACCGTGCACTACTGATGTATTGACACTCGTGGCAACATGCAAATGACAATTACCGGATGAAAATGGAAGCTTTTAGGGATAGATGTGCTTTTTATTTGTTGGTTTGTTTTTGTTTTGTTGCAAAAAAGAGACCAAACATGAATTTTTCCTGAACCAAAGCGACAATAAACTATGTGTTCCTCCAATATAGCATAAGGTGACCTTCAGACTTAAGTTAGAGTGAAAGATGTTAACTAAGCTCTGTGACTGTAGATCTCAGAGCACAGAGTGATTTAAAATCAGGTAAATATTGCTCAATGGCCATTATTTCTGTGTTAAAGGAAAAGAAGTGGAGCATAAGTATGCTGCTCTTTTAAAATTTAAAATAGGTGCTTGCATATAACAGGGTATAAAATAATTCAGCAGTAACAATTTCTTATTATAAAAACAGAGATTTACATATTGTTGGCTAGTTTATAAGAATGCAGTCTGATACACAATAATTTTGTACTAAGAAGTCATTACCATATAATATTTATTCTGCTTCATTATATATATTGTGTGTTACCCATGGGAGTTACCCAACATAATCTCAATAATCCTGTCAGTTCATCTAAAATATATAGGAAGCATATAATGTTATACTAATTTTTATAGAATGAAAAAATAGGTATACATTTTTGAAGGACATCCAGAATGCTATGGCTTTTTTCATTCTTGTTGTTCAATTCAAACTATGTGAATAGCTTACATTTTGTACTGCTATAGCTTAATGAATTGAATGTACAACAGGAATAAAATGAATTTGGAAGTCAAACATGATGAAAGTCTTTGTGAAAATAATGTCACATTTTGGAAAGGATAATCTTTGAAATGGAAACCAGGAAGAAATGGCATAAAAATGCAGTCTATGGCCACAGAACAAAGTATCACTCTCTAGACTCAGGCTGGAACAAAGGAGCCCCTAATTCATGAGCATGTCTCCATTTCTTTTCAGTTAATTTGACCACTGATGATACACACACAGATGGCTTCCCACAGTGCCTGGCATGGAGTCAACAGTGGGTCCATTTTGGTGTACTTCATAGAGATTTCTAAGAACTCAAAGAATTATATTCAGAGCAAACAATTTAATTCTTTATGGCTGATGATAAGGAATGATGCTGAAAATAGAGTTAGCTGTGACCAGATGGATGCAACCTGAGTTCTCTGGATTATTTCTGAAAATCCACCTGCTTTTGCACAAGTACTATACCCTCAAGGGCCATGTTAGATCTCTCATCACAGAATATCAACTTTAACTCATTCTAATGGATGAGATCATATTTTATCTTCAGAGATGTTTGCTGATGCATGCAAACAGATGCATGTCTATGCTTAAAATACCTGCAAAGGCAGGGAATTCCTTTTATATTTATGTAAACTTAGGAGGCAAAAATGTGATTATACTATCCCTACAACTTGTCCAACCCTTTCATCACACAATTCAGTCATTGAGAACCTTGGTGGTTTTGTGTTTTCTGCTCATATGAAATTTCCACCTTTTGTCAAGATAATCCAAATTAGGAGTGAGGGCTTAAATCATAAATTCATTAAGTATTATAGGTAAAGACTTGAATGGAGAAAATTTGATGATAGAAGGAGAAAAATGAGCTGAAGCCCCAGGAAAGAAGCAGCAATCACTAGGAAGATTCCACAATGAAATAACAAGAGCAAATCAATCCATTAAGTTTCTTTAAGAATTTAATAACAGACTGATCCCTTTTGCCTTAGCAGTCAGGACTCTGAATGTTAAACTCAAGCCTTAACTGTAGTAGTTAAATGATTATCTCTATTCTTGGCATCCCTCTTTTGTTTTTTTATCCCCCCCAGCAGTTCTCTCAGTTTTTAACAGTGTTATCAGAAATATATTTTTTTCTTATTTTACATTTTCTTAATTTTTTTGAAGTAGAAATGATACCAGTTAAAAATAAATAAAAACTTACAACAATGAAATGAAAAGAGCTTTGTAAAGTATTAAAATATCCAAGGATTAGGCAAAAAGTATTTAGCACCTGTATCTTTTTTTTTTTAAAGAGAGAGGGACAGTGAGAGAGACAGAGAAAGAGAAACAACTTTATTTAGTTTTTCACATGGCCTTAGTTGCTCCAACACTCAGTTGTGTACGTGGTGCTGGGGTTTGAACCCGGGTCCTCGTGCTTGCCAGGCAAGCGCTGAAACCACTGAGCCAGCGCTCCAGCCCCTAGCACCTGTATCTTGTATCTATTACCTGATTTACCATGACAAGCATTGGTATGGAGATGTCCACTGCTTCATTATTTTTTTAGATACTCAGAGGAGCTATCTAGAAGTTAAAGTTAGGATCTGTGACACTATTTTTTAAAGTTTTCTGAAAGTAAATTCATTAAAAATAACTCTCACCTACTGAAAACACATTCTGGTCTAGAGAGCTTATTAAGCACTCCTATACTGTTCTAACCTAATTCTTAAATCCATCGGCAGTTATTTTAATCAGTTTGCAGTAGAGAAAATTAAGGCCCTTGAAGATTATGTGTATTGCTCAAAGTCATATCACCTCTAAGTGGCAGAGCAAACACTTCAACCTAGAGTTGTCTGGCAATATTCTTCACTGTACAAATACCCCATTAATGAACCTGCTTAAGGCCAATCTCAGCCTACCATCCTCCAACACAGATTCATGTTTAAGTTACTTGCATACATTTTTGTCTTCAAAGATATCCCTACCATTCCCTTAGAGATGCATTATGAATCTTGACATTCCCCTCAAAGATATCAAATTCTATTTATATATAAATTTCTCTTTTATATGATCTTCCAAGATCTTTCTATTTTTCCCTCAGTTGAAGGGGAAACTGACAGACACATCAACTATACACTGTGGTAGACACAAGGGAAAATACAATTTTCAGATGTTTAGGTACTAGTGTAACCCAAATTATTAGATGATTTAATAACAGAATAATGGAAATTTCAGGATAAGTTCCTCATATATCTTATATCTGAATAGCTGTCCTAGTCTTTCAGAATCTAATGTTGTCATCCTATTAGGAAAAGATTTTCTCTTTCAAAGAAATTTTCTTGAACATGGAAAAGGAAGTCGGTAAAAGTAAACACTATTTTTATTTTTAGGATGTAATTTAGGGCCCGGTGATATTTTATTTTTGTATCTTAACAGAAACAAAATAATGCTGCACTGATACACTGTAACTGAAGAATTTAGCATGACATTTTTGCATGTCCAACATAGTACCCTTTACTCATTTTTCTTTTTTTCCTTTTGTTTTCCATTTTTTATTCATATAAAAATGGAAACACAACAGAACCATAAACTCTGTTGTTTTAGCTCACTGCATCTCAGCTCTGGGGAACTTGGGACAATATGGCAGTGGTTTGATTTGCAATGGCTGATTGCCCTGTGCTTACCGATATGAAAAAGTTCAGTACAAGCAAAGCTGCTTATTAACCTTTTGCCAAGTTAGAGAAACTTTATTTTTCTTGCCATAGTATAAAGCACTAAGTATAATTCTGCCAGCTTCCAATTTAACCTCCGTAATGAGAATCTGGGAGAGTTTGGAAAATGAGATATGCATGATAAAGTTAGTTTACTTTTATTGTGTGCTTTTGGTAGATCGTACCTTGCCAAACTCTTAACCAGAGCTTACAACAAATAACAAAACGGTCTTCTTTGAATCTCCAGGCATTTATGCCCATCTCAATGATGCCCCTCATTCCTTCATGAAGGAACTAACAAGCTGTGTTGTGTCCAAAAGGCAGACAGCAGGAAAGAAAAGGAGAAAAAGCAGAGTCTGGTTAATTCCAGACCCTGGCTAATTGGCATTAAAATAATTAAGAGCTGGCTTTAAAATAACATACTCAATACCTAATAGAGGCTCAGGGATGAATAGGGCAGAAGGAAGAGCACTGAAATTTTGGAACATTTATCAACTAGTACGAGTCAGAGGCTGTGGGTCAAAATCAGGAAGTGAGATAGAAACAGAGATCCAAATAGGAGAGAAGAAATTAGCTGGCAACAGCAAACTCGTCTCATAGCTGTAGAGAAGGTCAGCTTTCTTTTTCAATAATGAGAGAGTGGGTAATTGGTAGTTTGAACAGGACTTATTCTCAAAAGGCCTTTCTTTTTAAAGAAAAGCTTTTATTATGTTCCATTTGTGTTTATAATAAATACCTATCTATACACTAAAGGTAAAACCCTGGGATAAACACTTCTTCAGCTGTCTCCAGGTTCAATTAAAGTAGAAGGTGAAGACAATTACCCAGAAGATTTAAAGAAAAGTGACCTCACTTTTGCCTAAGTGAACAAGCAGACTTGCCCCAAAGTTACACTTTGTTTAACTCCAGCACTTAACAATCATTGGGTAGAACTGACCACCAAAGGTAATATATTTGGGAGATGTTAAAATATGATTCTTAGAAATTCAATACCAAATGACAATTTTTTTTGAAGTTATCATGGAGATGGGTACTACACAAACAGATAAGATATTCAGCAAATGATAAGGAAAGAACTTGCCTATGTGCACTTTAAAGTGGTGGCTTCTTCTGTGCCTTGCTGTTCTGTAAGTCAGTGCTTTGGAAAATGCCAATTTTGGACCTGATGCCTCTCTGCTATCCTTGGCTTCCCTAATAAGCATGACAGATTACTAGGCTTAAAATGGAAAACGTTACTGAATTGACACCTTGTAGCCTGCAGTGCGCGCGTATCACTTGTCAAAGATTCTTACCATCCTCCTCCTGAACAATTTGCTTGCCCACTTTTGTCCCCTGATGAGTGTTTCTGGAAACTTTGAGTCAAAATGTAATTCTGGAGGCATTATTTTTAGATAGACTAAGGAACTCCTTGTAAAAGGATGTCCAGGGATCTGCAGTGGACTGAGAAAAAGCAATGTTGGCCATGTTTTCCATTGTCTTTTGAGAAACAGTGGTTGGTAAGTGGTTAATCCTACACACAGCAAATTGGCTTCCACAATGCATCTTTGAGCAGAAATACAAATCACAGACTTTTTTTTTTTTTGGAGAATTTTTTTCTTGAAGTCTTAGAGTATTTCTCATTTTCTCAAACACCAAGGCCTCTGGATGACGTTGAGAAATTATTTCTGAACTAGGAATTAGGGTCTCCACACTCTCCCTGCATTGGCTTCACTATGAGCAAGTTGAGATCTTGGATTAGTCACATAACCTTTTTGAATTTCATTTTCCTTAACTCTAAAATTGAAAGGCTAAACTATCTCATTCTTAAGGTCACTCAATCTCTCAATCTCGTGGTCTTAAATTAGTATTTTATTACCCTTTGATCTCAAAGGCAAGAGCTGTTAAATCTCATTGACTTGGGACTGGAACTGTGGCTCAGCGGTTACAGCGCTTGCCTTGCATGCACAAGTATGCGAGTTCAAACCCAAGCACCACATACACAACGAAGTCTCAGAGCAATGAAAGCCATGTGAAAAACTAAATAAACATTGATTCTCTCTCTCTCACTGTCCCCTCTTTCTTAAAAAAAAAAAAAAAAAACTCATTGACTTAGTTTAAAAAATGAAATAATGAAAGTGCTGGGGTAATAATTCTCTTTTTCTGAACTATGCTCTCCAGGGTAGAAGTCCTGCTGTGGTATTGAAATATCATATCCCTGTCTCTTGTAGAGAGAAAAAAAAATATTAATGACTACACCTATATTGGGATAAAGGAGAGACCCTGAGGTGTCTGTCCCCTTCCCTCTCTACCCTGTGTTCTCACTAAGCCCAAGCTGACCTGCCCTGCTTCAGGTGATGCCCCAAGGCTACCTCTCAGGACCACTTGAAGGTTCTAAACCTGATGAAAACCTCAAATCCTTATTTTATAAATTTTGGGAGGACCCAAGCACATATATTCACATTTTATCTCAACATTTCTGAAAATTCCCTATATTCTCAAGGTATTATTAAAAGCCCGAACTCCCAAAATAACTGACGGTTACAATTATAAATGTCATCCTATGGCTTTTGCCATATTTTTTTTTACAACCCAATATTTTTCACAATGTGCAAAATAAATAGTGGCAAGATGATAGGACAGTAAACTATAATGAAACAAAAATCGGTCGACCGAGAACCATGGACAAAAGAAATGCTGCAACAGTATCATGTAGCTCAACTTTTAATATTTACTCCATGTTCCAGAATCTTGACTGCGTAAGAATCTATTTATACACACTTGTATGTCTTCAGATACACAGATACATAAGTAAGTGCTTGTGGGCATGTGCATTAAGAGAAAACTAAAAATCCCATTTATCTACAGAAAACAAGAAATGGTGTTTTTACAAGTAAGCATTTAGGTTTACTTTCCAACTACTGAATGAAGAGTACTAGCTAAAATCTATTATAACAGGGAGCAATGTATCACTTTCCTTCTGTGCTAGTTTAACTACATAATTTGGGGTGAAAGTAGTTATATGAACAAAATTGTGAACACTTTTTTTTTAAACTCATCTATGGTTCTATGGCCACATATGTACTATTGATGCAATATATTTTATGCAATATATAGTTATTTACTGAACTTTTTCTGAAAGGTGAATACAAGTAACCTGTGCCTTCGAGAAAGTTCTGGAAAGAGCAAGAACTAGTATCTGGCCCTACTTATTTGTATTCTCAGGCTAACTTGGGTTGTAGAATTTAAGCCTTGTAGTCTCGTTCCAGAGTTTCTCCCATTATTAGCATTCATAAAAGATGAGAAGTCTCCTAGGTACACAGAAGGCATGCAGCCACTGAGCTTATCCCCACGCTGTCTTTACCCTTCCATGTTTCCAAGATGAGGGTTTTGCCAAAGCACTGAGGTGAAGCAAGCCAAGCCGGATGACACCTGAGAGTTGGTGAGATTTTGAAGAAAGGGCATATTAATATGTGACCTTATTTATATCAATATGTCCACTTTCACCTGGCCAGATCAGCAAGGGAAGAGAGCTGGCAGGTTCCGGGGGTTTGGATGGCTCTTGAGCTACTGTCCAGGGATAAATGCTTTTCATTTTTTTTCCAAGTTATTTGGCTTAGTTCCTAGGGCAGTAGACATTTTTGCTAGCATTTGTCGTGGAAACACTGACTGAGAAGTAATACTTAATTAGTTAGGAGGGGTAAGTTTGATTTTATTATTTGAGACTAGTTGCATAGCAAGGTAAATATAGCTAATAATTGAGTATTGTGTATTTCAGTTTCACTGAGAGTAAATTTCAAATGCTTTTACCACCAAAAATGTTAAATATTTAGGCTATGGATATATGAATCAGCGATTTAACCATTCCACATTGTATTTAGAAATCACATCACATTTGACCCCATAAGCACATATAACTATAATTCATAAATATATAATAAAAACAAACTTTGGAAATCTAATAAAAATTATAACAAGGTCTTAAATCAGGTAGAATTAGGTGGAGAGTGAAAAGTGGCTTTTGTTAGTAGATGCTACATGGTCTGGTGCACAGAGGTATAGAGGAGCTGGGGGAAGAGCATTCCAAGTAGTGGGAATCAGAAGGCAGAAAGGTCCGGGTACAGGGAGTGCTGTCTAGGAGCCAGAGCAGGAGTGTCAACAGGTTTCTAAGCCAAGGAGTTATGGAGGGTGATCTGAATTTCCTGAAGTTTCCTGTATCGGCGTTGGGGAGAACAGATAGAAGGGGGCAGTTATAAGCACAGTCAGAGGAGCCCAGGTCTAGGGAGAGGATGGTGGCATGAACTGGAATGTTGGAAGCTGTGATGGATGAGGTGTGGATTTGAGAGATGTTCTAGAAATTGAATTGATGTAGCTTGCCATAAATAGATTGGACCTGGGCTGTGAGAGAAAAGGAAGAATCAAGGATATAAAATGGTAGTCTGACCTTAACTTTTGATTATAAATATGATGAATTTTAAGTCAGTGATACCAGAGAAACCATCTTTACCTTTTTAAGAGATGGTTTATATGTAATGCAGCTAAACCTAGGATCCTCTACTGTGTGCTATGGGACAGAAGGTCATAGCTGGAAATGCTGTATTTTAGGAGCATTGTATTTTAGAAGAAAGTTTTTGAGGAATTTTTTCACTTGATCTGAGGACCCTGGATCAGTGTCATATATTTTCCTCTTTACTAGGTTGCATGTTCATTCCTTAACCAGGAATCTAACAAAATCGCCAACTCTCTTCCTATAATGTACATTACATTTTCTGAACTGCATTTTTACAAAATGCATTATAGTTCTAAAACATTCTAGGTGTTATGTTATAAGCAGTTTGAGGTATTTGTCTTCCTGGCTTGAAACTTTGGGGAAAGTATTCATCTCTCATTAGCTGTTTCCTCATCTATGTCCAAGCAATTAATAGTAACACCTTCCTTAGACCGTTGTTGAGAAGATTAAATAACAGTACCCATAAAGGGCTGTCTAAAAGCCTGCCACATGGTATGATTTCAATAAATTTTGGATTTTAGTAGTAGTAGTAGTAGTAATCTACACAGGTTTCTTAGGAAGTGTCTGCTTTACTTTCTTCATTTGCAAAACAAACATAGTTACTTCCACAAAAGACAGTGGAAAGAATCTGCTTTACTCTAGAATATTGTGTCTTTCTGAGAAAGCTGTAATTTAAGGACAAGGTATTTGTATTTTTTTGGTTGTATTACATCAAACGCACAACACAGGACCTATCATGTTACACAATGTCAAATATTCAGAAATATGGGGACACGCATCCCTCAAGGCAATACTTATTTTTTTCAATTTTATCTACAATTTTGTATTCAGAGAACCGGCAATACTTTGTATGCATAAAATATTGTTGTTATTTCTTCCCTATTTATACTGATGCCATGATCAGGAAAGATTTGAGCTGGATACAGTAAAGATATCAGAGGTCATAAATAATTTAAGTAAAAGTAACTGCATCAAAGGTAATAAAGTAAGAGGTAATATATGTAAAGACTTTATAAATATTTTATGTTCTTTATAACTAGGAAATTTTTTCATGAAATCACTTCAAAATACAATCTTCTGATTAATCTTCATAAAATATCTGCCATGGAAAGGTGGCAGGTGTTGTACTCACACCATGAATATGAAGCGTCACTATGTGGCTAATGTACAAGACTGAACACAGGCAGTATGTGGGTTGTTTAGTCCAATGCCAGTTTCCCCAAACATGCAAATATTTTTCATCATAATTTTTCCTGTAGTTACAAGTGACTCCATGATTAACTTAATAGAGGAGAATAGATTCAAAAGTAAGAAAATGTTTATTGATCCATCAAAGTTATAAACATTCATAGAAAGCAAAAAGAAGAAAAACAATCTCTGTAAATGCACATAAAATTACTTTATATACTTGTAGTTAAAGCATAAAAATGATTTTTATAATAGCATTCTTCACTCAGCCTTATATTTAAACATTTTTCTATCTCTGTAGTCTTTTGGTCATGATCTGAAATTGCTGCCTACTCTTCAAGTTGATACACTGTAACTTAATGAACCACTAAGTTATAGTAATATGTAGATCATTTCCAACTTTTTATTATTGTGAATAATAGTCATGATGCAGGGTTGGAGCAGTGGCTCAGCAGTTACAGCACTTGCCTGAAATGCGAGAGGATGCAGGTTGAAACCCCAGCACCATGGACACAACTAAGTGTCGAAACAATGAAAACCACATGAAAAACTAAATAAAAGTGATTCTCTCTCGCTGTCCCTCTCTAAAAAAAATAGTCATGATGCAAGTCTACTCTTCCCATCATTTGAATGACTTCTTAATTCTCAAAAAGGAAATTACTGAGTATCAAACAATATTGCTTCTCAGTTTACACTGCTGTCCGCGATGCTGGAGAATGTAGATTTTGCTCCCAACCTTTAAATTTAGGTGGTCTTTTTCTTTCTACTTTTATGAATATAAACAGATAAAAGTTTGTATTTGTTGATGTGGTAACTAAATTTTTCATTCTGGCATTCAAAGCCAGTGAATGTACTCTAGCTCATATGTTTTGCATACATACACATGCAAATGCAAAAATATCTACTCTTATAAATAATATATATCACTCTACTGATAAGTCATTTCATACCAGTGCCTTTTTAAAAAAATACGTTTTTCTAGAAATAATATTATGTAATATTTTAGAATCTTTTTTTAAAAAAAATCCATGAACTCCCAAAGTATCTGGCACATAATCCATTCTTTGTATGTTGTTTTGTAAAGACCTCAAGAAATGA
Organism: Aplodontia rufa; assembly: GCA_004027875.1. Taxonomy (NCBI): domain Eukaryota; kingdom Metazoa; phylum Chordata; class Mammalia; order Rodentia; family Aplodontiidae; genus Aplodontia; species Aplodontia rufa. The sequence continues at coordinate 93,761 of PVKS010001408.1, read as the reverse complement.
ATCTATAGAATTAGTGAAAAATCCAAAGAACAGGCCGTTCTCTGTAAAAGCTCTGTTTATTTCATGAAACACAGGCAGGAAAATACAGGGCTTTCAGAAGGGTTTACGTTTTCTTTCTCCTTCCCTAGACTCATTCCATCTTATATCATTTCATAGCTCTTTGAATCAGAGAGATGTAAAAAGTGTAAGAGTGAAGAATTAGGGGAAAACATATGACCAAAATATGCAGCAAAATAAAAGTAATGATTCAGGCAAAGCTGTTTACACGTTTGATGTGTTTGTTAACTTGACTATGGTATGTGGATTTATATTTGCGTATGGCTGTGTGGTTGTGGCTAAGAACTTGGACAATGGAACTAGGTTGAATGTGGATGACATTTCTATCACTTGTGCTAATGTGTAGCTGTGTCATCTTGGACAAGTTACTAAATTGTTTTGTATAAATCAGTTTCCTCATCTGTAAAGTAGGGATAATAAAAATACCTGCGTTATGGAATTGTTGTACTTTTAACCCATGTAAAGTGTTTAGAGTGCTGGCACATAGGAAGTGCTTGATAAATGTTAATTAATATTCTTGTCACTATATAGTAAAGAGCTGAATTCTCCAAAATGACTCATTTCTCTCAGTAAAGAATGATTGAGTAGAGAGAAACTTGGGGTAGAACCACCATATGACCCAGCTGTCCCACTCCTGGGTGTTTTCCCAAAAGATCTAAAATTGGCATACTACAGTGACACAACCACATCAATGATTATAGCAGCACAATTCATAATAGCTAATTATGGAATCTACCCAGATGTCTATGATTGGATGAATGTGCATATTCAGACACACACACACACACACACACACACACACACACACAGGTTCCACTCAGCCATAAAGAAGAGTGAAATTATGGCATTTGCCAGTAAACAGAAATGAAGAGTATCATGCTAAGTGAAATCAGCCAAGCTCAGAAACTCAAAGGTCAAATGCTTTCTCTCTCATGCAGAAACATGCAGAGTAAAATAAAGGAAATCAAGAGGGAAGGATAAGATTACATAAAGAACCAATCAAATATAAATTAATAGAGGAACTAAAGGAAGACTAGTAGAGGAAAGAGAATGGGAGAGGGCAAGGGCAGGAGGGAAAAGGGCAATCATGAACCAAAATTGATTTCCATGCCTATAGCAGTTTGTGCTACAGGGGATGAACCCAGCAACTATGCATAACTATAAAGCTCTAATTAAAAAATAAAAGGAATTGATGAATAGTGTTAGTATGATTCCAATCCCTAATTAGCATAAATTTGGACAAATAGCAGTGACACAGGTGCTATATAAACCCCTAGACTAGCACAATCCCACAGAGAAAAACTGCTATCAGGTCTCTTGATCTGCAGGAGGTCTGTTCCTATTTCTATTCTTCAGTAAATCCTATTCTTACACTCAAAAAAATAAAGATTAAGAAGAGGTATTTTATTGCCTTTAATTTTGTGGCACATCTTGGATGTCCTAGGATATTTGCCCATAGGGTATGATTTGATCAATATCTGGAAAATTCTATCCTCAAATATAGCCTCTACTAATTTTCCAGGTTCCATTTTTTTTTTAAAGAGAGAAGGACAGTGAGAGAGAATCAATTTTTATTTAGTTTTCACATAGCCTTCGTTGCTCCAACATTTAGTTGTGTATGTGGGTGCTGGGGTTTGAACCCATGTATTTGCGCATGCCAGGCAAACACTGTAACCACTGAGCCACCACTGCAGCCACTCCAGGTTCCATTTTTACAGCCATTCCCTACTATTTGGCTTTGCTCTGCTCTCTTTGTCTTCTTCTAAAACATGCTAATTGGGTATCTTACTGTCTTTGAGTCGCCTTGGCACCAACTGGGATGTCAGGGTTTTCTTGAGTGGTTGAGACAACACAGGAGCCGACGCTGCTCCTTGAGGAAAGCATGGGATGGGAATGCAAGGCTGAGAGGGGCTGTAAGGCCCAATGGAGGGAGGAAGAAGATTGGCAGCTAGTTCTCCATGCTTCCCTAGATATTGTTTCTGGATACAGGATGTTCCTGGAGTGGATATAAACATCTAGGAGGAACAGACCCAGTGGTGTTATAGTTTACCTGAACAAGAGGTTCGTGTTACACTTGCAGTGCTTTCCTAACATCAGTAATTTTTGACATCCCCTTGGATCCAGGGGTAGGGTCTGGTCCACAGAGCTCTGATATCACTGCAGTCTGATACATGATGGCAAGGAAAAAATGTTAAAGAATGAAGCCAGCTGCAGAAGTGTGCATTCCAGTGCAGTAAAAGACCACAAAATTGTTGCTTTGACTTAGAAGGTTTTCTTCTCAAAATTTAGAAGCAGAGCTATTTTTAGCTTCTAAAAAATATCATTCCTTTCCACTAAATCTAACTTTTGTATAAATGGTAACATTTCTGGCTAGAAAAAGAATGAATTTCTACATTGAACAAGTGTATAGAAAGGTTAATCATATTGATAGACTAAAAATAGGCCAGTTTTGCTGCAAAGAAATATTTCAGTGTGCAGAATTATAAGAATTATAAAAGTAGAAAACATTGTCTCTTGATTTTTATTTTGGAGTTAAACTTATAAAAAAAAATCTCTCAAGTAATTGTAGATTTTTATAATTGTTTTGTTAAGGTAGTTTCTTAAGCCAGACATGATGACACACGCCTATAATCCAAGTGGTTCAGGAGGCTAAAGGCAGAAGGATTGCATGTCCAAGCCCAGTCTCGGCAATTTAGCAAGGCCCTAAGAAACTTAGCAAGACTCTGTCTCTAAATTAAAAATAAAAAGGGCTGGAGATGTGGCTTAGTGGTTAAGTGCCTCTAGATTCAATCCTTGGAACCAAAGAAGAAAATGTAGGTTTTTCAATTTGTTGATCGTTAGCTTGACTTCTAGAAGTAGCCCTGGTTTCTGTAACTAGGACCTTGGGACTGTGGGCACGCTCTAGATGCCGGTGCACTGGCTGCCATGGGCTGGTTGTTTGGAAGAATTTAGTGCTCTGCTTCCTGGCAGCCTTAACTCTGTCCCATCAAGAACATTCTTGGTTAACATCTATCCCTTCTTTATATCTTCTTTCCTGAGTGTCTCTGAGACCACCAATACAATGTTTGCATGTGTCCTTCTGTCTCCTTTCTGGAAGACCAAACACATTTTTGAAAGTTCAAATATTCTGAAATCTGAAGTTAACAAAAGTATATCAGCAAGAGAATATATACAGCATCACCAGAAAAGGAAGAAGCTGCCTGTACAGGACAGGCCTTGACATCACATTTACAGGTGAACTGTAAGGTAATTGTCTTAGAGAAGAACACCTTGTATTACAGGCAGAGTCTTGCTTCAAAGAAGAAAATGGTTTTGCTCTTCCACATGCTTCTGCCATGATCTGCCTCACCACAGGCCCAAACCAACAGGGCCAATTGATCATGTCCTGAAACCTGGAAACTAAGAACAGAAGTCGCACTAACAAAACTCATCTACTTCTACTCTTCCTTTTTTATTTATAAGGGTTCCCAGCGTAGCCAGGAATGGTGGCATGCTTATAACCTCAGGCACTTGGGAGGCTGAGTAGGAAGATCACAATTTTGGGGCCAGTCTCTACAACTTAGCAACTTAGCAAGAACATGTTTCAACGATATCATAGCTTTTGGAGGTAAATGGATGGAAATGGAAAAACTCATGCTGAGTGAAAGAACTTAAGGATCAAATACGTTTTCTCTCCTTTGTGGGTGCTGGAGTAAAACCTAAAATAGCATGAAATTTAGTCAAGTTCATTTAACAGACCCACCAAATCTGAAATAAGGTATGGGGACTACAGCTATGAAGATGGGGGGTTGGAGGGTGGGCAGAGAAAGGGAAGGAAAGGAAGGAGGGAAAATAGGGGTGTTCAATATTGTAGAGTACATTTGACTCCCATAAGAACCCAAAATACATCCAGGCAGGTGTGTAAATCTAGTAACTTCGATGTGTAAATTACCTGTATATGGTTACTGATTTCTATAACTTGGGGGAACTACAGAGGAGTCATGAGACTGGGGAGAGGGGGAAGGTGGGTAGATCCTGTACAAGGATCTGGTTAAAGCAACTCTGTCAGTATGTATGCGTGTGAAGGTAATCCAATGAATCCCTTCACAATGTCAGTTGATGCTGAATCAATTTAAAAAAAAGAACCTGTTCCAAAATAAAAAATAAAAAGAACTGGGGGTGTAGCTCAGTGGTAGAGTGACCCTGGTTCTATCTCCAGTACTGTACAAATAAACAAACTTCCAAAGCAGTTCATGTCTTGCTCTATCTCCAGTCATATGCTTTTTTTTTAATCATTGAAATTGTATTTATAAAGAATTTGAATGGACATGGAAAATGTTAATGAATTGAATGTTAAGCAAATAAAGTATTATAGAATAACAGATGATAAACCATAACAGTTTAAACAAGCATCAATTATCTATAGAAAAAATTGGAAAATGTTAATAGTGGTCTTTTTTTTTTCTTCTCTAAAATTTTAAAATATTTTACATGGTCATATGATTTTAATAAATACTTATATAAATATCAATTGGGAAAATGCTTGCAGATACATTCTGAGATTGTCAACTGAACCAAAACTTTGTGTGTCGGACATGAAAGAACTAGTTGGTGAGAAAACAGGTGCCTTTCATCTCTCTCACTAATATATCTCAGCACTGGGAATGCGTAGAAGAGAACACTGTAAGAAAACATTTTATGAAATATGTATCACAGTAGACACCATGTTTTGTTCTTCAAAGTGCCTGATTTCTCACCTTCCTTGGATTAGCAGTGGAACTGGAATATAGCTTAGGCAATATTGCTCATTCATGGCTAGGTTACTTACATGGACTCTTTTTTTTTTTTTTTTTGAGCAACCTTACAAGATTTTAACAAAACAATATAAAATGTGTATAAGATGTGTATATATTCTGGACATTGCAATTATCCCCAGGAGTGACCCCCCCCCCAATTACTCTCCCTTATCCCTCCCTTCCCCTTCCCATTATAACTCTAAAAATAGTATTAGATTGTAAAGCATTACATCTTATCTGAATTTAACTCATGTTTCTAGACCAACTTTCTCATTGTCCAGGGTCTAGTCCCCACCTCCACAGATGAGTGGACTCTTAACCCACTCTTCATTTGACTTTTTATGCTGCTGTTTTGGAAAATGAATAATTGTCACATGAATAGCTCTGTTTTTCCAGGTACAATTGCCTTACCTATTTCTCATTCATTCTTTATCACATCATTTAAATATCTCTTAGCTTTCTAAATCTTTGCTTTCTGCCTCTTCCTCACCCTCTCAGACTTTGCTCACTCCTACTACATGCAAAGGAAACTATAGTCCTTATGCCAAGTAATTGCCAAAGGAGTAGAAAAAGAGGGATTTTTAGGGAAACAAGATGCTTTAGTCATGAATGACTTCTTGTGTAACCAAAATGAACATAAACTTTTCCAAGAGTGGAAAAAATGGAGACGTTTTGTTCCACAAATTTTCACAAAATATGTTAAATCTGACTCTAAGTTCTCTCAGCTCTGGTTTAAGAGGAAATTCTCTCAGCCATTTGGGGAGAGGAAGGGGAACCCAATTTACTCCAAACGCTCTCTCTAGACTCCTTCAAACCTGACTCACCCTTCTAGAAATAAACAGATGACCTAGAGTCATATGTGTATCAAAATACACTGGAGTGCAAGTATGCACAATTTCCAGATCAGCAGTCCCTTGGAATCCTGAAGCTTTGCAGGTTTTATGCAACCCTTGAGCATAGGAATCTATGCAGGCTGAGAACCAAGTTATTGGGATACAATTGTCTATCAAGGCATTCTGCCTACATGACTGTAACCTAACTCACCCACAGTAGAATAAGAGTATAGTTCTGGGTGCCAATCACTTGTAGAACCTATCCTAGTCTTGGGAATTCTTCTCCCAATTTGTTATTTCTGTGCAGCCTTCCCTACCCGTGACATAGTTATCTTTTTTTTTTTTTTTAAGCGAAAGAGAGAGGGACAGTGAGAGAGAGAAAGAATCAATTTTATTTAGTTTTTCACATGGCCCACATTGCTCCAGTACTTCTTTGTGAACATGGTGCTGGGGTTCGAACCCACTCACTCGCTCATGCCAGGCAAGCGCTGTAACTGCTGAGCCACCGCTCCAGCCCCTGACATAGTCATTTTTACAGGATTCCAAAAACAAAAAGGAGCATGCTTCAGATACATTTGTTTTAGCTTCCTCTGGGGCCTTCTCAACAGAAAATGCCAGGGAGCTCACAACCTTACAGAAAAAACTGTAGAGGAGAAAACGCACATGACTAAATGCCTTAATAAATTATTTTACCATCAACATAAAGTATGACCTATCTCTTTTTAGCCAGTCTTTTTGAAGTTAATGTAATATCCATCTCACTCAAGAAAGAAATGACCCAAGATCACCCTGACCTCTTCTTCATTCCAAGGGAATATATCAGCAAACGAGTCATTAAACAAGACCCATTCTGCCTTTTTCACTTATAGAAATTCATTAAGTTTATCTGAAATGTGCTTGAAAAACAATCTAATTTATCTTGCTCCAAGTAATTTAATTAGAATTCAATTAAATTCAGCAGAATGCATACATCATTTTACATGTCGCACCTTGATTCATTTCATTTGCTATTTTTTATTTTAAAGATGCAGTAGAGTTTTTTGACCCCACAGTGTTCTATCCCCAATAATTCAGTTCATGAATAAACTGATCTTCATGAGCACTGATGGAAATAAAATGTGCATTCATCATTACGTATATCACACGCATCTAATTTGAATTTGATCTCTTGAGCAACGTGTGCACTGGTGACATAATTACTTCATATCAGTTCACTATTACTTCCAAAAAGGATATTTTTAGCCACTCCTTGTTTTTCATCAGATACATGCATATAAATGAATCAAATAAAGAAAAAGAAATGATAGATTCTATTCAAATAATTTTCACATCATGATGAAAATTTTAAGGTATCAAGGGAAGTAAGGATAGAGTTTAAAATTCGTTTCTTTAGGAATAGTTCAAAATACTAAATTGTCTGGAAATTACTTTTCTGCTAAGAAGTAAACATGCTATACTGGGGTGCAATAGGTCTTACTGAATATGATCTTTAAAAAGGCCCCTTATCGTGGGAATACTTGATAAGTGCCATTGGAAGGATGCTGACCTAGTTCATTTTCCAGGAAAGCTATAGGGCTATCTTTTTTTGTTGCTGGCCATGAGTTAGAATAATAAAGCAGAAATCTTCCAATGCTCTATGCTTCTTTGATTTCAGAAGCAAAAGAGAATAGCAAGCATCTTTTCTGGACATTTTCTTAATCTCATGTTACTCGTGGCTGAGGCCTTCAGAAGTAGCAAGCAAGCTGGGTGCTCTTTGGTTTTAGCCATGTACTGCAGCCATCATGATTCCCCAGCATGGACCTCTGCGCCTGTCCTATCAAAGGAGCATTGGTAGTTCCAAGAGCAGGCTGTGGAGGCGAGGAGGAGGGAAGTAGGTAGAACAAAAAGTTACATTGAAGTGTTTATTTTTTAGCTACTAAATTCCTCTTTAGTGGAAAGACAGCATCCTAATGTTCTCTCGGTATTTTGCTATACCCTACTGGATGCCTGTTGTGCCCTTGGACACCTTGCAAGCTTCAATGTAACCTTTACTAGAAGAGAGAGGTGAGCTATCTGCAGTGTGTCCAAGATATAAAATGACTTGGATTTACACATTTTGAGGCAGAAGGAAAGGAAAAAGTGTGTGTTTTAGTTCAGGCTGTTATAACAGTGTGCCATGGAGCCGGTGACTTATGAGCAACTGGAATTTCTTTTTCACAGTTCTGGTTGATGAAAGTCTGAGATCAAGGTGCTAGCATGGTTGAATTTAAGTGAGGGGCGTTCTTCCTAGTTGCAGACTTGTATCTTCATATGGCGGAAGAAGGGCAAGAAAGCTCTCAGGCACCTTTATCTTCTCCCAAAAGTCCACATTGCAAGGATGGGGAGTAAGACTTGAGCACATGAATTTGTGGAGGAACACATTCATTCCATTGCAAGATGATTTGTAAATGATTTCAGTTGGAACATATTTGACCACTTTCCCCACCAGTCCACATTGCAAAAAGTCCACCACTATAAAAAGACAGACCGAACTGTAGCCATGGTGAAAGTTGGGAAGATAAAGTATCTTTTACCTCCGATTCCGGGAACTGGATTTCACTGAGCCAGGCATGTTAGAGCACAATCTCTATGTTAACAAACTATTTCACAATGAGCACAAGTAGGAAAAAGGTGATCATGAAAGTGATCCTTTATTTTTTCTTCTTCTTTGCTCTTGAAGTATGGTGGGTCCCACCACCAGAGGACCTGGCACAGGTTTTCAGGTGTAACCTTCACAGCAGCTTCTCCTGAAAGAACAGGCTAATCTCTGTTACACAGAACATGTATAAACATTACTATGGCATCCTTGGTTTGTAATCTCCCTGACATTTGTGTTTTGCCAATGCTTTTAACACAATGCTTAGTCTTAGTAGCTTTTTAAAAAGTGGAACATTTTATACTACATGCACCATCCTGAGTTATCTTTTAATAGCATCATCAATTTAATTTCCATGTTTTTCTATTCTCCACCAGCTCCTTCCACCATTAATTCTTTTTTTTTAAAAGAAGAGTAACAGTGAGAAAATAGAGAATCAATTTTATTTAGTTTTTCATTTGGCTTTGATGGCTCCAACACTTCGATGTGCACATGGTGCTGGGATTGGAACCTGTGTCCCTGCTCAGATGAGGCAAGCACCTTAACTACTAAGCCACTGCTCCAGTCCCTGCCATCAGTCTTTAAACCTCCTTAGACAGCCCTGCTCAGATGCATTCTCTCCTGCTGGTCTTTTCTTCTGTTCTCTTCAGTCTGAAAAACAGCTGAGATCCTTTTGGAATTTCCCACTTTCGGGCATCCCTTTCCTCCAGTTGCCTTTTCTTCTTTTAACCTCGAAGTGGAGTGGCAATAACAGAATTTTATATTAGAATGATCCCTATAGTAGAAGTTTCAACAGATCAGATTTCTTCCCAGTCCTTATCATATTTAATTATGGTAAATAATTTTTATTCTTACAGGAGACCATTTCCTATAGAATAAAATTTGCCTAGCCCATGCTGCAAAAATTGGATTTTGATGCAATTTTGAGATGTTTTCAAGGTGGTCTGTTAGTCCTTCATCTTCACATCCTTGGAACAGAGCAATTTGAATCATCTTTTGATGCAAAGCACCTAGAAAAGATGAGTCTATTCATAGGATCCTTTTACTACTGGAAAGCAAAAGCCAGATATGTTTGTCTTCTAAAATAGGGCATGACTCCTTTACTTACTTACCTTAATCCCCTATGTGTTCTTTCAAGTAAAAGGCATAATGGATTATCTCAGTTGATTATACATTTTTCAAACAGGTTTTAATTGTGTATGGAGAAGTTCAGCACTCGGTGGAATCTAATTTTCCCAATTTTCTCTACTTCGAACAGACTACACATCATGCATAAAAATTGGTAAATATGTAATAAAATAATGGAATCTGACGTGGGTTCTTATTTTAAAATAAAGTAAGTTGCCAATTGATACTTTATTTTTATTTACTCACTAGATTTCAAAGTTAAATGTTTGAAATTTGACCTCAGGGTTCACTAACATGATTCAAAATGCAAAGCTAAAAGCATTTCGAAATGAAAAATGTCAGTCATTTAAAATGCATAAAAGAGAAACTAGCAACACAGTCATCCTAAAAGGGTGGCCACCTCTTTTCTGTTCTCCAAGAAGTTGCTAGTAAGAGTGTGAACTGGGTCACAAGTTCCTATTTAAACCTAAACTCTGCTAGTTTTATCATAGTCATGTCATGTAAATATGCCTAATTTCCTTAATTTATGAAGAGCAAGAATTCTTTAAAATTCCCTAATTAGGGGGTAAGTTATTATTCAATGAAGAAATAAGCCTGGGATTGTGTGTGCACACAACACATATATATGACTAACATAGATGTATGTATGGCTAGCATATATACACATATGTTTTCTTCTAAATGTATCACAGAACAATCTTATAGATATAAATAATCAATGAGTATCGACACTTTCAAATGTACTAAGTTGTAAGAACTATTATTTTAAGTATCTACTGTAAACTAGATATTGTAGGAGGTAGTTTATTTACTCTGTTTTATTTAATCCTCATGACAACCTTCTGAGATATATGTTATTCCCATTTATAGCTGAGGAAAATAAGGCTCAGCAGCAGAGGCAGGATCTGAATGAAGATCTGATCAGTTTCAAACTGTGTGGCTCAGCAATTACTGCTTGCCTGGCATGCATGAGGTCCCAGGTTCGATCCCCAGCACTACATACACAACTAAGTGAAGGAAAAGCAAAAACCAGATAAAAATCGACTCTCTCTTAAAAAAAAAAAAAAAAAGTGCTCTCATCCTCCTATACCAAGCTGGTTCTCTGGGTGAATATGGCAAAGTTTTGTACCTTCTAAGAACATATTTTTAATGCAGTTGTCTCCAAAGTGTGAGTGCACATCCCTAGGGGAATACAAGATGATCTTGTAGGGTCTGGGAGGAAAGTACTATCATTGCTGCATATGTGAAAAGAAGGAACTATTTTACGTGAGAAAATGATAAGAGTAACTAAGATTGGCGGGATTTCAACATTGACCTTGATACAATCATTCAGTTTGTAAGTCAGATGGCTAAATCGTTCTTACTTTTATTTCTAAATAGCTCAATAACTTCTAATTAGTTCAATTTTGTTTTTCTTTTATCTTTTTACAATTTTCTCTTTTATTCTTTCCTTTCTCCCGCTATTCTTTTTCTTTCTAATAACAGCTTTATTGAGGTGTAATTCTTACCTTACTGTATAATGAAGCTACTTAAATTGTGCAATTTGCTGGGTTTTAGCATATTTGTATTTAGTATACAGACATGTATAACCAGCACTACGGTAAATTTTAGAATGTTTCCTCTCTTTGAAAGGAATAACTCACCTATTAGCTATCATCCCTTGACATTCCACCACCAGCCTTCTGCTTCCTGTCTTTGTAGATTTTCCTGTTCTTTTCACATTAATAGTGGTCATGTATATGTGTTCTTTTGTAACTGGCTTCTGTGGATGGTTGTGTCTCTTAAAGTATGTGAGATTCTTTAATATAAAGAGGATATTCTATTTTCAGAAGACTTCACATGAACTTAGTAAAAGAGATCGACAATTATTTCATTTCAGTGAATAAACTTCACAAACAGAACCATCGGCTTAAAATGCTTTATATACATAGTTGAGAGCCAATAATAATCACACAATATACCATAAGTAAATGATACAAAACAACAAATTATTCAATTGAAACTTTTATTAATCTGACTTTTCTTCATTAGTCACATTACAAAGTAAAACATACAAAATGAAATCTATATGTAACAAAAGTATTAATTAAAATTTGTGATTGTCAACAAGACAACTGTGAACTTTTATTATAGATGGATGGCCCTTTGAATATAAAGTGTAGCTTAAGACGTTGGACAATGTTAGCAAGAAATTCAGAATGAAGCAACCATAACATAAAGATAACTTGCAGTTCTAGGGTGTTATGCAACCCATTACTTTAATTTTTCCATCAAATGTAATAATAATTGTCTAACTAGCCTCAATTAGTACTTCTTGTGAATGATTATCTAAATCCTTGGGAAATTCCTCTTTTCTGTCACTGTAAAGATGGCTTTAATATGCACAGAAAGGATAATAAACTAAAATACATTCTTCTGTCAATAACACTGGAAGATGCATAGAAAGCCAGAACACTGCAGCTTCATGATGTTGGGGTATAAGCACAGATGCCCCAGCATTTCTGCCAGAGGTGACATGTGATGGAGTCAATGCATTTAGTGAGGAAGTCTCACTTGCACAAAGATATATCTAGATTTGCAATCTTGCCTCTTATGGAAACTTTTTTCACCATAATCAGCTCATAATAACAGAATGAACAGAGAAGTCTGGGGACATGTTAGCTGGTGCTTATTTCCTTTCCCTTACCCAAAAAAAAATGCCAAAGAATAATTCCTGGTGAATTAAAACTTTACCCCAAACTTCTGCCACTGACCTACCTATGTCTATCTCATCTATTACTATGATTTCTCACTTGCCAGCCAAGTGATTCCAGGTCTCTGTGCTATGACACAGCATAGCATTCCCTTCCTCGCAATGATATGCCAACCTCTCAATACCAAACCACACCTCTACTACAAGCTAAAAAAAGAAACCCTTCCAGAATTGCCTTGCCCAATTTTAAAGACTAAAATAATTTTTAGCAGTTTTATATTTATTTACTTGAACATATAGGTATTTTTAAGTTCTCTGTTTAGGTAGTTTCACTTATTCATGTTCCGCATTCCTCTGAGCTTCTTGGAAGCTGGGATGTGCAATCCTTTCTCTCAACCTGTACCCAGCAGGCCTTGCAAATGCTACTGGCGGGTCTATCTCTCTATGGATAATCCCAAACCCACAGAATTTACACATAATAAATGTGTAGGCATTGCTACCAAAGAATGTAATCAAATATACAGTTTTCTTGAGACTGAAGTTCCAAATTTCAAGAATTGGTGTGCACACATCAGTGTAATTATGGAGTGGAAGAAAATGTAAAGCTCATTATTTAAGCCTGAGTTCCCCAGAAAGCAGGTGGTGGCGTGTGGGCAGCTACTTTATTAAGGGGTGCAATTCTAGAGAGCAAGAGTGAGCATGGGAAGGACGGAGGCATAAGAGCCAGGCATAGGATGCCATTGAGAACCTTCAGAGAAAGGACTGTCTTCCAAGAGGCTGTACGAATGAGCATATCTCAGTACAGCTTGCCTGGGTGAGGAAGAAGGAAGAATTCATTGCTTTACTGGAGTTTCTTATTGCCCAGTACAATAACTCTCTTACACATTCTAAATACTCATGAGTGGGTACCAAGCAGGTCCCCACAAGATCTGGTCCTCAGCCTTGACTGGGATCCCCTAGGTAAAAGGTGCAAGGTATAGAGCATGTTCCAAAGGTACAAGGCCACTAGGTCATGCCCACATAAAGTTGCCTATGCTGAGTTTACCATGACAGCCACCACTGGAACTGGAAGAAGTGGCCAGGGACCCTAGAGATAGGTGAGACCAAAAATATTTGAAGGGGGGTGTAAGAGGTATCATACACACACACACACACCAGGCATAGTATTATCATTTTACATGAAGAACCCCAAGCCTGTGGAAGATACCCAACCCTTGGGAGATACCTAAAATCATGGAGCTTAGTGACACTCACAGGGTCAGGGGCTTCCAACTCCCCTTTCATTCTTTGCTACTTCTTTGGACACAAAACACACCATCCTGAGCATTTGTGACCCATCCCTTCACAGTACAGTTCAAATATCTCCCACACCTGTTGCCTCATAGACCCACCGAGTGTTGTGTTCAGGAGGATTTCCTTCTGGCTTGGTTTCTTCTATTTAACGAGAAAAGCAAAGAAAATGGATACCACAGTCAAAGAATAGATTCAGTTCTGTGAATACCAACCTGAGGGAAAGAAATCCCAATTAGTGTTAAGCCTCTGCAGGTATGTATTTGCTTCTTACCTAATAATCTCCTTATATAGAACTTTAATTAATGCTTGAACGCAATGAAAACCTTTCAGCAAACAGCTTCTAGAGCTCAAGGGCCTAACTTGTGCAAACAAGAATCTTGTCAAAGAATGTAGTAAAGGACATTTCTACCACATTTAAGTGGCATTGTTTTTAGCCCAAGCAATATAGTTAAGTGTTCTGAATTCTGTGCTGACTCAGATCTGACATGACTTGCCTAAGAATCATTATCAGAATGAAGAGGTCTCCACGGATATGTTGATTTGCTTTAATTCAAGATGATAACATAATTTTTTTTACTTGCATGGCAAAGAATTACAAAGCAATATGATTATATAACACTATGAGGAAATTCTTCATACCTTTTGAAAGAATAGATTCTTATAACTAAGAGGAGAAAGCAGAGTACAATTTATGGTTTACTTTTAATCCTGTTATTTTGAATATTTAATTTGCAACACAAGTTTAGTCTCAAAATTCTGAAGTCTGTTTCTTTAACAGAACAAAGTGCTGGTGATAATGGTTATGTCAGTCTTTATGAATACAAGCTCTATTATAACAGGTATTCAGCTTCGAGCAGCACTATTTTTCTTGAGACTCATGCATTTTTCATTGTCTAGTCCTTCTGAATTTAAAGTGGATAAGATGTCCTTTTAAATGCATAAACAAAGAAGATGAAAATGTGTATCATAACCTCCTCTCCATTTCTGCTACTAAAATTATAGGAACTATGTATCTTATGTTAGAATGCATCTGGTGTGCTATTCTATATACTACACGAATAACCAACAGCTTGCTGTGCAAAATTTCACCCTGCACCATATTTAGCATCATTTTTGCGAGATAGCACCTTACCAGGCTTATTCAAAAATGCACCAGAAAATAGCTTATTAATCTCAGTATCTAACTGGCAGATGGAATACAGTGAAAACAAGGTTGTTTTTGTCTTTCAGTACTAGTAGTTTTTCAAGATAAGGAAAGCAGCCATCTTTCAAATCTCCCAACACTTAGCCATTTTCATTTGTGAGTATTTGTTCACTCTTAAATTCATCCCTTCAATTATTCATTCTGCTTATTGAGCATCTATTTCTTTTCTGTTCAGCAGTCCTCAAAGCTCTTGGAATATAGAAATGAATAAAACACCTCCCTTTCTTTTTTTTAAGAGAGAGGGGCAGTGAGAGAGAGAGAGAAAGAAATAATTTTTTATTTAGTTTTTCATGTGACTTTCGTTGCTCAAAACTTCGTTGTGTACATGATGCTGGGGTTTGAACTCATGTACTTGCGCATGCTGGGCAAGCGCTGTAACCGCAGAGCCACCGCTCCAGCTTCCCCATTCTTTTCTGTTCAGAAGCTCATGAACTATAAAGTCTGGTGAGTGCAAATAGACACAGAGACATACAGACAAGGACACTGGACTCAGCCTTGGGGGAAAGGCAGTGGCCAATAGGAGCCATTCTGGACAAGATGGATGAGGAGTTAAGTAAAGGGTCCACAGCTCAACTGTAGTGGTTACCTAAGGAAAAATCCTGTCAGGAGGGGTAGGATGAAAATTAAATGTACTAGAAAGATCCTAGGACACTGAAGAGATTTTAGGGGAACACTTCTGTGCAACAGGCCATCGAAGGAATTTGTCCTGTGCTAATAGGACAAGAGAAAATTTGATGGGGCAAGATGGCAAGGCAGGGGACATAGTTGGTAAAGTGTCAACATTTAGGTATTTAGATTTATTATATTTTATGTATTTGCTGACGTATTTTGTTGATTCTAGTAACCAGCTTAGATGTGCAGGTTGCAGTAGCTGTTATATCTAGCTCCCTTCAGTCAGGAAAGGGCTCATGAACTAATGTGATAAAGGTTTCTTCTATTTCTTCCTATTCTACATGTCATTTTATTAGCATGACCAATGAAACCATAATTTTCATTCTCTACCAATTCACACCAGCAGCACCTGATGAGATTTCCACTAATTAAAAGCAGAAATTGAATACATTAGATTTTGTTTATTTTTGACTGAAAAAACAAGAATAGGCTTGTGTTGACCTCTTGTTGAAAGGCACACATGACGGATATTTTAGTGGGGGACTTTTCATCAGAGCCAGTGTGGCAGTCTGGCAGCCTTTTTTTTTTTTGGTCTTCTCCAAAATATTTCTGGAAACAAGCCACTGAGGTTAGCTTGATGCTGTATGCACTTGGTGAGAAAGAATATTTCTGGCAGCATAATGATGGCATAGCATATTTACTAAGAAGTTGGTTGGTATTTGGAAGCATGTCACCTATTTCCCAGAGGGTTCAGTGTAAGTAGTGTAGCTCTGTGACCTGAGGCTGGCTGCTTAACCTCTCTGAGGATCAGTTACTTTTCTAAAAAATGGAATAATAATACCTACCTTATAAGACTTTCATGAGTATTAAATAATGGTTTGGCACATAATGGGAACTTACTAAACATGAATTGTTATTGTTATTTCACTTCAATTGATCCTTCTTTTTCACTAAGTTAATTGGGTACCCAGTTCCAAAATTTGGGATATATAACTCCCCAAGGAAAAAGATCATGTGTAACTCATCTTCACATTTATAACATTGGCACATACACACAAGAAAGACTAAAGTTTTTTTTCTTTCACATAAGTAATCTATAATTCTTTGTGACTTGATTTTGTTCATGAAATCATGGAATACTGCCCAGATTTCAAATACCATGGTTATAATATAAAGAGCTATAGAACCACCAGATCTAACAGTGGTCTTGGCCACCTTCTCCCACAGGGACATACTCCAGCCACAGTGTGCTCCAGTGGACATCACGAGCAACTCTCTCTTATACCAGCTGTCATGCTACCCATTTGTCTTCCGCTTAAGGATGTAGGTTATTAGTCAAATAGTAAAGAGTAACTGGATGATAGGATAACCACGAGTCAACTGTAAATTAATGTGTAAGTCATTTTAAACATTCTTATTTTAAGTATCATGAAGAGTGTTGTGTTATATGATAACTCGATAATACTCCTTCAAAGACCTCTGACTTATTTGAATTCTTCAAAGTCAGTACCTTTTATTTCTCACCACTTCCTGTCTACTCAATCACCACTCAGGATCTCCTCTATGAAACTATCTACTCCCTTGGTTTTCATATCACTGGTATTATAAAGGCTGGCAGTTACTACCAGTCATCTCTTGCCAGTCCTCATTCTCTTTATACCCTAAGCAACATTCAGTAGGACAACTATTTCCTCCATGAATGTCTGTTCCCTTGATTTCCTTAATTCCAGGAGGCTAACCTAGCCTAGTGATGTAATTCTTCCACCTCTCTGCAGCCTTAAACTTTTGATTTCCCAAAGGTTTTTCCCCAAGGCCTGTCTTCTTATTTTCTCTCTGACTCCCTCTTCTTTGGTGATACTATCCATTTCCAGTACTTTAGCCATCATTTTGTTAGTATAATTTGTGAATATTTTTTCCTGGCTAATCTCCCTATCCAACTGTGATCCCATGTCCCAACATTGCTGGATCATTTGGAAGTTCATCTGGCAGCTCAAATTCAATATATTTATAATTGTTGCACTAAAGCCAATTCCTTACCATGATTTTTTATTAGTGGATCTTATACTTCTCTTCATCTTAAAAACCTGTGAGTTTGGCTGGAATGGTGGCTCAGCATTTACGGCGCTTGCCTGGCACGCACAAGGATGCAGGTTCAAACCCCAGCACCACGTGCATAAAGAAGTGTCAGAGCAACAAAGGCCAGGCAACATGAAAACTAAATAAAAATTGATTTTCTCTTTCTCACTATCCCTGTCTCTTAAAAAAAAAAAAAAAAGCTTGTGAGTTAATTCTACTCTTCAACTTTTTAAAATTACCCTTTCATTCTATAAACTGTTCAATATTGCCTACACCTATCTCTGCACTGTCTTCGAATCCTTCCGTTTTCCACTTCCTCCAAACAAACTGGATTGCCGGGCTGTAGATAAGTTGAAGAACATTGTGTAAGCTTCACAGTCTGGCAACAGCAAAAGAGACGTAAAAAGCAGTAATTACAATGCAATGAGATTGAAGTAATAAAGGAGTTGCCTCCAAGGGGAGCAGCAAAGTCTTCTCAAGGAGGGTGACCAATGAGCCAAATCTTGAAAAGATGAATATGTGTCCGACTGGCAAAGGCAAAATGAATATTCTAGAAATAATAACTTATGCAAAGGAATAGGGGCAAAAAAGACCATGACTCGTTGTTGAAGTGCAGGTAGCATCCAAAGGCTGGAACTCTGGCTCATGGAAGAATCATATGGGTTGGGGGAAGCAAGAGGCAAAGCTCCAGAGGTAAGTGAAGTAGAGGAAAGCATTTCCAACACCCTTTCAGGTATCTCTTGCTGTATAACCATTGTAAAACTGCGGGCCCTAAAATAGCATCACTTTTTTTTCTCTCGCAATTCTCCAAACTGAGCAGCAATCTCCAGGGATGATACATTTCTCCTGCATATGGCATAGATTCGCATGACTTGATTGGAAGGTGGATTCCAGATCCTCACTCTTCAGTCTATCTCATCAGCTGCGGAGCTGTGGCCGACAGGGCTTCTCTTGTATTTCGCTATGGTCTCTCAACATTCAGTAGTCTACTCAGGCTTCTTTAGTTGGAACATAATTTCTAAGAAGGAAAAACATAAGAGCCACAGAGCTTCTTAATACTTAGACTTGGAAGACACATGGTATTCTTTCCCCTACACTCTATTGGTCAAAGCAAGTCATAAGAGCACATTGGCTTCCTGAAAGGGAGAAATTGATCCCCCCTCCTTTGGGAGAAGCAGCATGAATGTAAAGGGAATGTTGGCAGCTGTCTTTGCAGATCATCTGTGACAGACCCTGTGGAACACTGCATTCTAGAGAGTTGTAGAATTTAAAGCTGCAGGCTATTATTTTAAACATACATGTTTAAAACTGTGTCTTTAACCCTTTTATGCAATTTGAATTTAGGGGCTAGGGGTCAGGTACCTGGAATTAGGTTAACTTCAGAAAAGTACCCTGTAAGGGCTTATAAGCCTTGCCCCAATTTTTCTTTCCCATGGAAGCAAATGAAATGACCAAAGTGTGACTGATGTTTTTCTGGTTTAAGTCAAAATAACATCCAAGTACTGCTCAGGACTCTGGGCTCCTTCCAGAAAAATGGATTCGCATCTGCCATGAAGGAAGAAAAAAAAAAAGTCACAAATCTTCCACCTAAGGCTGTTTCATTTAGAAATACTAGTGCTTGCTTATTTTATGTTGCTGTTTCTATGAATACACCAGGAAACTCAGATGAGACTTTCAGTGAGGGTGGAAGTCTGCTTTGTGTTTCCAGGGGCTTTTCTGGTGGCAGAGCATGCGTGCATGTGTCATCTTAAAGCTTGAGTGAGCACTTCATTGACGTGCAAAGTGAACGCTTAGACTCTTGCCTCTCGTCTCCACTACACTGGTCCACAGGGGCAGTGCCTATGAAAAAGGCACAGAAAGTATTTGCATAATTTAAAAGGTTTTATTATACCACCACACTATTGAATCTCCTTCAGGGATAATAGTATTAATATAAAGGCAATTGCAACGTGAGCAGAGAGAGCAGAGGCCTAATGTGTATTAGAGCGTCCATGAGCAAATTAAGATCTAGGAGTGAGTTGGAGATGGTCCTTATGGTATTTTAGGGTTTTGTATATCTCTTTCACCTAAGTGTTTCTGGATCTAGGACCTTGATCTGTAAAGGAAAGTGGTGTGTGAACCTGAGGATGAAGCTGGAATGTGTTCACTTCTGGTCAGTGTTGAGGTTCTCTCTCAGTGTCACTTAACGCTGTGGTGGGCATCAGGATGATGTTCATCTTCCTCCAGTCTCTGGAGTGCAGTGGCTAGAATCCAGATTCCTGTAGGAGACTGGATCTCCCATCCAGTTATATGACTGTGAGCATATTCCTTAGCCACTTTAAGTTTTGGTTTCCACCACTGTAAAGTCTCAATAATAATTGTATCTTCCTCATGGGATTTCTGTCATGGGATAAAAGAAATGATATTTGTTGCCCTTTACCCATTCCATGGTATGAGTAACCAATAAATTTTAACTGCTGTTATTTTAGTGAACTTCCTGCTGATCTTTGCTGTGTTTATCTCTTCTCAGGGAGATGTTAATCTCTGTGGCTCTGGGTCAAGTATTGTCACTTCTTGTTTGTGGAATTGGCTTGACCAGCAAATACCTGTCAGAAGATTTCCATGCCAAAACACCAGTCTTCCAGAGTTTCCTCAATTACATCCTTCTCTTCTTGGTCTATACCACCACCCTAGCCGTCAGACAAGGTAAGCTCAGGAATATGGTTTTTACCTAGAAGAATGTGCCATGGCTGGATAACTTTTAGTCAGTTGTCGGAAGTGACTAAAATCATCAGTAAGAAGTTCAAAAATCCCAAATCTCACTTTTCTATTTTGCAGTAATACTATAAGCAAAATGAATGAATAAATCACGAAGAAGCATAAGTTGTAGAAATTCAGCAGGAAGTATTGGCAGAAATGTACAGCTGCTCACTCTTTGAATTCCAGTTATCATTCCTCATACCTTTGTGTTTTCTTGGAACCTGAGTCAATCTCCATGCAGATCTTCTAAATAATGCTAATCCTGATGTAGCCAAGAGAATTGCAAATGAATAGGTATTCCTTGGGAAAGTGACATAAGAAAGATGTAAATGTAAACACAAACAACTCTGGTAATAACACTGGGAAGAAGAAAGAAAAGAAAGCTACCAAGAATGGTCAGGCAAACTGGTAAATTATCTTAAACTTAAAATAGAGCAACAAAACAAGTCTTCCAAGAATCAATACAAAAAGCAGTTAGAAAAGAAAAAAAAAAAAAAAGGAGCAGTTTCAATTGAAAATCCTAGGGCATGTCCCTGGAGGGTATGTTTCAGTCTTAGGAACATACCACTGAATCTGGTATAAACATTTTTATCTATGCTCCAGAAATAGCCAATAATTTCCTTCCAAATAACTGTTGACTATGAAATATGCATAGAAAAATTATCATTAATAGATTTGAAGATAATTATATACCTTAGGACACTTGCATAGCTGTATACACCGGTTCTAATAGTCAATGTTTCTGAAACTTTTGTAAGAATTATTCATCAGTATTTAATTTTTACATTTCTTTATTTGGATTTCTGTCCACAATAATACTACTTAATTACAATGATTTTGCCAGGTCTTGGTTTGCATCTTAGAGGAAGAATAATAATGAACAAGCTGATACTGAATAAGTTTTGGATTTGTTTGAACTACTAGAAAAGCTAATTTTATTCACTTCTCAAAATGTAGTGCTATCAGTGTTTGTTTTTTTTAATTACCATCAGTAGATATAATTAGCTTAAGAACAAAGTGCCAGCTAAAACCTCAGCCTACAAAAGTTATACATGTTGAATCTGAGTTATGTTTCCTCAGCATGATTTGAAGCTAATAATTTTGAATGATACAAATACGTTGTCTAACAGCTATCCCTGCTGTTTTCCAAGTGGTGCTTCAAATCAGGAAAAGACTCCAGAAAGCAAAGAAGTGGGGGAGGCATATAATTAGCAATGCATGTCTGAGAAACTGTGGGAATGTGTAGCCTGGCCATATCAAAAAGAGAGAGCTAAGAGCTGAAAATCACTTGATGCAAGCTTGAATCAACATTTAAAGAACTGAATTATTTAGCCCAGCGTAAGGAGTATAATTAAGAGGAAAAAGACTAAATGAAGAATAATTTTGCAATAGTCTTAATACTGAAAAAGAAAATTTATATGAGAGTGGTGAACTTCTCTACTGATCTGAGAACTAAACAATCTCGACCACCAAGTGATGATTATAGCTCAACTTTGGGTTCTCATCAATCTTACTTTCCAAGAGCCCAGAGATTTAACAAGAACTTGCCTCTAGGGGGAAAAAAATCATTCTAAAAACAAGAAATAATATGTTCAGCAGTTACAGATAGAAACCAGAAACTATTATAAATCTAAATGTAGGAAAAGACCCAAAGTTAGTAATAGCAATGTAATCTATTGTAACCTGTTTAATGTGCCAGCCATTCTGTGTGTTATCCTTTTTTTATTCTTTCAATATGAGAAGTAAGTATTGTTATCCAAAATTTTATAAATGAGAAAGTCAAAGCTCTGATGGCACAGGAGATGGGGTAGGAAGTGGTAGAGAAGCCTCTCAGCCCAGGTTGTGAAGCTGTGTGACTGCAGGGTCCACCTTGCATCTCCCTGAGTTTCAGGTGAGGAAGCAGAAGAGGTAGGAAATCCTTTTTTTTTTTTTAAGCTGAATTTCAAAACCTCTAAACAAGAAACCAGCCCTGGGGTATAAGATCTAATGAGACACAACAATGAAGCCAGGAGGTCATAGAAGGTTTAGGGAAAGGGTAGGACTCAGACAGGAAGAGGGACAAACGGAAAGAGACCAGACTAGGAACAGCAAGATACTTGGAGGCTCTTTGGAAAGAAAGGCTGAAGAGGGCCTAAGGAGATTCTGACTGTCATCC
Organism: Aplodontia rufa; assembly: GCA_004027875.1. Taxonomy (NCBI): domain Eukaryota; kingdom Metazoa; phylum Chordata; class Mammalia; order Rodentia; family Aplodontiidae; genus Aplodontia; species Aplodontia rufa. The sequence continues at coordinate 71,583 of PVKS010001408.1, read as the reverse complement.
TTGTAACAGAATCAATTTCTAAAATGCCCTCTCTGGAGATTTTTGCCATTGCCTCATTATCACTAATTTGCTAGTATGTCTTTATTTGGGTGTTTACTCAGAATGTTTATTTGTTTTAAGCTTCATCTTTAGAGTTTTAATAGGCCGGCATTAAGCTAACATCTGGAAATCAACATAGTAATTACATTAATTTTGTCTAGGCTGATTCAGTGCTATGTTCTAGAGACATGATAATCTTTTCATTCAGGCACCTCAGGACTTTGAAGGGAAGGAAACTCAGAGAAGAGGGCAGGAAGTCTGATGTGTGCAAGAGAGGATCTCTCATAGCCACTGGTTCTGCTCCCTTCCCGGTGTTGCTCAAGGGCTACAGGTGAAGTCTGAGCAAGGTGCTGATCTTTATATCTTTTCCAACACAGACATCAGCCAGCCACTCTGCTGGTCCCCATGTTAGTGTGATACCACCTTGTGCCCATAAAAGCTAGAAATTAGACTGAGAGTTTTTTAAACAAATCTCTATAATTTTTAATCATAATTGCTTCTAAAAGTGTATGGTTGTTACATTTGAACACAACGTGGTAAATGCAGGAAGTTCTGCAAGAGCAATAAGGTGGTGTCACTATGAAAACCTTGCCACAATTTGACTTCACTATTATGCTGAATTGTCCCTATCAGTTTTGCTTTGGATCAATAATCAAGGTCTAGTTCGAAGCTGAGTTTTGAACTTGCTCTTGATTATTAACAAATCCCTACAGAAATTTGGATACCAATCTCCTTTTAGGAAACTTTAAGTCTAGCCCTCTTTACAGTTGGAACAAGGTTTTCTTCCAGATGGTTCTGAAATTCAAAAAAATGCTTAGTATATATAACAAATAGCTTCAGTAGAAATAAATGTACTTCAAAAATTTAGTTCTGTTGACATTCATCTAATTTGAAAATTTTGGTAAAATTACTGAGCTTACTTGTAGCCACACTGACAAGTAATTCTGGAAATGAAAATGTACACATCAAAGAAATGTCAGAAATTCAAATAATCCATGTAGTATATCCAAACTAGGGATTACGACCAGGAACGTATAGTGAGGCTGTACTATGACAAATTAGAACTACTATCAGCAGTTATTGAGTAAAATATAGTCAATAATTTGATTTTCTTTTCTCCTACTACCATTTTTCTACATATTTGTCTTTAATTCAGGGTAAAAATTGTGGGAAAGTCACGATGCTGAGGGTAAAAAGAAAATACTTTCTGGCCTTATTCCCCTTCTCAAGTCATGGTGATGAAAAGATAAATAGGTACCAGGAATGAAAGCATGAATAGAATCAGAAGTTCTGCCACATTTTAATATGCATGCCCTGGAAAGGAAGTAAAACGTTGCCAGCATTGAGCTTCACTAGAAGACTGATCACAATCTCAATATTACTGGTTCTGTATGGGTTGCCCTTCATTGAAAGGTATTCTTATAAGCTCTTCCAGTTCTGAATGAAAGCAATCTGCTAGTGAAAAGAAATTTGCTAATATTGCATGTATCATGCTTTCCAGTAAATTCTTGAAACATAGACATTATTCAGTTTATTTATTCAATCATTTATTTTTCTGTCAGTATAAAAATGAAACAAGTCTTTGATACTAATAGAGCATTCATAAAAAACACCATGTAGAATCTTTTTTTTTTTGATGAAAAAATACTGAAAAGTGAACTGAATATGAGAAATGTTCTTGTATTGAATATTAAATTCTAGTAGGTGGGAACCCTAGAAGTCTAGGTTCCAATTTCAGTTCTAAGTGCAGAGACTAAAGATGTGAGGTCAACCAGGTATTTTAAGTGTTGAGTCTCCTGTCACCGTCTCCCCACCTGGAGCACACAAGAGGGACACAACAATATAAGACGTACATGAAACTGACAACTTTGTCTACACACAGAAACCAAATGCAACTCATGGCCCAGTGCTCATCTCATAGTTTGTACCAAAAATTTTTGGCTTTTGTTGGTTTATTTATTCGTACCATTGTTTGTTTGTTTTAAGGACTGTGGGGATGGTAGCTGGGTAAGCATCAACCAGAAGGCAATTGTTGCCTCTTCCAATCCAGGACAGGAACTTTCATATTTGTTCTCAAGAAAAACTCTATTTCTTGTAACCATATAAACTAAATTATCAATTGAGAGTGTTTCAAGATTTATAATACTGATGTAATTTTTAAAACTGTGGAACATCATATGAAAGAAAATGAGCCTTTCAGAGAGCCACAACAAAGCCTTGGAAGAGTAGGAATCTAGTGTTTCTCAGAGTGAGATCCTAGAGTCACCTGAAGAGCTCCCTCAGTTCTGAGAAAACAGTGCTGCCTTTGTGCAGTTTTGCCTGTGATTTTGTTGGAATTTTCTTTTTTACTACAGTATTGGAGATTGAACCTAGAGCTTGAAGTTTTCTTTAACATTTGTCACAGGCAATCAAAAACATAGGCTAGAATAGTGCAGTAAAGCCAGAATCTAGGGTTTCCTCAGAACAGAAGCCTGAGCTGTGTTCTTGCACATCTCAATTCCTAATTCTCTGGATAATCTTGACTGAAAAGAAAGGCTGTTAGTGGGTTGGCAGGATAAGAAAGCACTTTGCAAATGTAAATACAGAATTATAACTCCCTTGGGAGTCATAGGGACAATACTACTGTCACTTACCTAAGTGAGATAATATTCATTGGAGTCTCTTAAAAAGTCCCCCTTGTGGGAAATTACTTGGCAATCTTCCGTACTTATTTCTTCTCAGGTCACATTTGTAGTATGATTGGAGAGTTTTAGACCCAAGAGTATAGAAAGATTACACCTCAGGGATTTCTGAGATGAATCCTGGTTAGACACTCTGTGGGAATTATGCTTATGGGGAAGAACAGGTTTGGGGCTGGAGTGTCACACATATCATGCTGGGAATTCAGTAGAGAAAATCAGAATCCGTGACTAACAAAGCTGCCTGCCAACATATACAATTGGTACTCTCATCCAGTGTTGGTCTTCGGAAAATGGCTTGGCATTTGCTTGTAAAGTTAAACATATTCTTGCTGTATGGCCCAACGTTTGCACTCTTCCAAGAGAAATGAAAACATAATGTTCATACAGAGAACTATGTAGGAATGTCCATTGCTGTTTTAGTAACAATTACCCCAAGCTGTAAACAACCCAAGTGGCCATTAGCCTGTGAAAGAATAAAGAAAAAGTGGTACATTCACACAGTGAAATCACACGCACCAATAAAAAGCAATGCACTACTGATAAATGCAACAACATGGGCTGATTTCAAAAGCATGACACTAAGTGCAAGAAGACAGATGAAAAAGCTTATGTGCTACGTAGTCACATACTGCATAGTTACATGATATGGAAAAGGCAAAATGGTAAGGACAGAAAAATAAACCAGTGGTTGCCAGAGCCCAAGGGTGAGGAGAAGCTGAAATGGAGCACCCAAGGAACTTTGGGAGCAATAGCAATATTCGATATATCTCAATTAATATAGAGGTTACATAATTATATGCATTTGTCAAGAATCTTCAAAATATACACTTAAAGTGGTAAATTCTTGTTATGTCTGAATTATACTTCAATATATCCAACCAAGTGAAAAAAGAGAGAAAGAAAATTAATGGACTGTCCACTGTAACTCTGTGGTTACCTTGAGGGAGTAAATACATTGTTGGACCACAGTTTCTAATATGTAGCTAGTTTTCAAACACTTCTGGATATTTGAAGTATTTGCCTTCATTTTGGCATCCTTTTAGACTACAAGAATGAATATAGTTTCCCTGAAAATTGTATGTACTTCAAAGAGCCTGCTAGTGTTACATGATTCATCAAGCTCATAATCCGTCCAACAATACAGAACACATGTATTCCATACATAGGCCATGCTTTCAGGGAGATCTGCACCAAACTGAATTTCCTACAGTCTCTCTTTTTTTTTTTTTTAAGAGAGAGGGACAGTGAGAGAGAGACAGAGAGACAGAGACAGAATCAATTATTATTTAGTTTTTCATGTGGCTTTTGTTGCTCTGACACTTAGTTGTGTATGTGGTGCTGGGGTTTGAACCCTTGTACTCGCGCATGTTAGACAAGTGCCGTATGTGCCAAGCCACCCCTCCAGTCCCTGAATCTCTTACAGTCTTGATCAAACTTATATTATCCAATAGTGTATATCCTGTTTGTGCTGAAGCATATAAATCTCAAATAGAATGATACCTTACACAGAATTCTCAGTGTTACTTAGTGCAATAAATGACTTTCAGAGTGAAAGAAATTGGTATGAATATGCAACACCATCTTCTCTTTTAATGAATCCTCATATAAGCTCATGCACAACACACACACGCTTTCTACATCAGACTCTTTGTCGTTCCCCATGCCAAATACATCATTAATGAATGCCCTTCTGATTCTTTCGTTCTCAAGAGCATATAAGCTGTGGGGAGGGGTTGTCTTCTGGTGTTATCTGGAGTCCATGTTCACTGTTAATTCTGGAAATCTTTAAGCATTCATCTACCCATGCTGAGAGCTGGCATCGAGCAATACTCATTCCTGGCACGCAGCTCCAGTGTTCATGTGGGAGATTGAAGGGTGGTTACAAGATGATAACTGTATTGCCTGAAGCAGATAAGTCCCCTTCTGCCAAAATAGTGCTTTGTATGTAATTAGTGTAAAAATTCAGAGGAATAGAGTTTATCCTTCCAATCATCTTTCTCATTAAAAAAGAATCATAATGGAGGAACAAAGCCATCCCTGCAGTGAATTGAATTGCTTTCCCTAAGTTTTCATTAAATCAAAGACTCAGCAGTTAGGCATCTTGCAAGACACTGTTGCAGTCTGCTGCATGAAAGATCTACAGGGAAAGAAATGAAGCCAGTGATTTTTTTCTTCAACAATTAGAATTGTATTGTGATAATCTTTAGATCTGTGTTCCCTGCCTATGCATTTTGTGAATATTTGGTTTCATAGGTTTTAATTTCTAAGATTTTTTAAGACTAGGAAGAGTGAAAGAATTCACAGATGAAATTATTTTCCTAGTGCATGACTAATTCTACAACGCACAAGTCAAGCACCCCTTCTCACAGAGTGGGGTCTTCCTGGCTGAAAAAGTCAAACCAAAGGAAGCAACGGGCTCTTGGACTCTTTGCTCAGGAGCCAGAGTGACCCTCTGATTCTTAGGTGTAACTGCATCCAAATGGTCCAATGAGGTAGGTAGAGGAAGAGAAGTAACCAAAGGAAAAGAGCTGAGAGGCCAACTCCCTAGGCCAGTAATTGCACCAGATAAGTGACTATTTTTTTTTTTTTGTACTGCTTTGATTAGGACTATGAAATCCTAAGGGGAAATTCCTTCCCACTTTGTCTCTCCATCTTGATATCGTTTGTATGTTTCCAGTCTCTTCTGTTTCCTCTTTTCACTCAGGCTTTTCCTTCTCACACAGCCTTAACTGATAGACAAACGTGGGGAAAGGGGGGCGAATAGGAAGATCAACGTTCCATTCCCTGTCATTGCGAATCTAAACAAAGAAGAGAAAATCCAGATTCAGTTCAAGGTGTGTCTGCAGATAACCACTCCAAATTACATTATTCTTTGCTCAAGAAAAGGCTCAGCACACAAGGATACTCTTTAACGTATGCCCTGAACGAAGCTTGACTATGTTCTTTCCTGCGTGTTTTCTCTTCCACAGCGCACACAGAATGCATCCGTGAACTGTAGCCAACTGAACACGCACACAGAAAGTAAAGCAGATCCATAACAGCTGGGAAAATCAAGTTCCCATTTGGCCTGCTGCCCAAAGCTGGAAAAGTTAGGGGTGAAAAGTCAGCATAGGATGGTGTTTCTGTCCCTGGAAATTTCCAACAAGGAAATTCTTGGACAAGAAACAATGGATTCTTGGGAAGACCCCATCATTACAATAGCAGAACTCTTTAACTACATTCTAACAGGGAGAATTGAGTCTCTATTTTGTAACGAAAGTTCCATCTCTCCGTTAGTTACTTGGAATGGTCAATGAGGAGCATATCTTCTTAAGGCCATTTTGATGGTTATCACAGTAAGAAATCTGTAAGTGAGGTCTAGCCTTACTATTGAGCTACTCCAAGGACAAGAACTATCCTTAGATGAGTTCATTAAAAAAAAAACAAAAACAAAAAAAACTTGCTCCCAGTTTTTGACAGTATAATACTCTGTCAATGTTTAAAAATAAACTTAGGATGGGAAAGAAAAAAAAATAAATAAAAATAATTCAAAATGATAAACACCTGAAAAATGCCCTAGGGGGACACAAAGCACTGGGAACTACACAGCCAGAGAAATAGTCATATGTCATCCTATAGCTGAAAAGAGGGAAGGCCACCTGTCACAGATCATGGTGCTTTCACTCAGCCATTGTTGAGCAGGGGGAGCATGCTGCAAACAAACCAAATGAAATGCCCAGGTCTAATCAGCTTCAAACAGCAGCTTTTCCACGTACAAATACATTTCAACTTTTGGCTTAAGTGACTGTCATTTACTGAGGTCGAAACTTCCAGCTGTGCAGTGTTAAACTCAGGACAATTATAGCACGGCTTTAAGCTATTGATTTTAAACTTTTGTTAGACTAAAAGAAACCAAGTCAGATCATTTGGAAGCAAGCAAAGAACTCAACATCTAAAAATACAGTTAAGAGACTTAGTAGGTACTTCCTTTAACAAAGAAAATGTGTAGGCACAGCTTATGTAAGTGACATAAATGTAGAAGTCTGTGCACTGTTAAAAAGTGTACATTATTTACTATACGGAAATTTGCTAGCTCTCAGCTCATGATTTCTGTTGTTTTGACCTCAGGTATGTTGAGTAAATTAGGTACCTGAGAAAACTCTTTGATAAATGTGATTCTATCCGGATAGAGCCTCTTAACCGAGGGTGTCAAGCTGGTGCACAAGTCAAGGATGCAACCCCTCCCCAGAGAGGCTTGTGTTTGTAGTTTTGCCTGTGATTGCTTTGTACAGAACCTTCCAGAAGGTTCCAACATGAGTACTTCTTATTCAGATTTCTCTCATATAAATTTCAGTTCTCTTACATCCCTCAGTCACCCATTTCTTACTTCACTCATTCTTTATTCATTTATTCAGCAAGTGCTTTCAGAATGCCTTCATCTGTCAGGCACAGTGCTACTAGATGTGAAGGACACCTGACTGACTTAGAATTAGCTGTGGAGACTTCTTAACTGCTAGGTTTCCATGAGCTAGACCAGATGACTAGTTTCATGCTTTGTAATGACCTCCAAGTCCCTGAAAGGACCCTTTTTCCCTTACCAGTTTTTTGTACATATATGGTCTATATCATCTCATCTGATTTATGTGATCCCTGTATGGGGGCTCTGGGCCTTAAGGAAGCCTCACCTTCTACCAGTGATTTGGGGATGTACCTTCAGCACCTGCAGGCATATTAAATTTTAACTCTTGCCAAATTTCTAACAATCCTGATAAAATACTAGAAGCCATAATAATCCAATGTAATAAAGAGAAAAGAGAACAAGTAAAAATACAGTGGAGAATGTCAGGTTCATTGGCTTTATCCCAGTACATGACAGAATAGAAGACTTCCAGTTACTCACTGGAACCATTAGCATCTGCTGAGGAACAGGAAGGGAGAACAAATTCCATCCTCTGGCATTCAACCGACTAGTTCATCTTAGTATAAGAGCATTCTGCACTCAGCTAATGCTCATCGCATTTTTCAGAGTATAAGGCTACCATTTTTCGGCATTCTAGAAGAGTAAATTAGTGGTGTCTTTGATAGCAGGATCAAAATATGTACAATTTCTGGTAATAATAATTTTTTTCAGAAAGTAGCACAGATAATATCTAATCAAATGTAGCAATGATTATTATGCCCTTAAGAAGCTTTTGTGTTGGGGCTGGTGGGGTGGCTCAGCGGTTACAGTCCTTGCATAGCATGCACAAGGATGGGAGTTTGAACCCCAGCACAACATGCACAACAACGTGTCGGAGCAACGAAAGCCATACAAAAAAAATAAATAAAACTCATTCTCTCTCTCTCTCTCTCTCTCTCTCTCTTTCTCTCACTGTTTCTTTCTCTCTCTCTCTCTCTTAAACAGAGAAGGACAGTGAGAGAGAATCAATTTTTATTGAGTTTTTCCCATGGCTTTCATTACTCTGACACTTAATTGTGTACGTGGGTTCTGGGGTTTGAAGCCGTGTACTCGTGTGTGCCGGGCAAGCACCGTAACCACTGAGGCCACTGTTCCAGCCCGATCCTCTCTCTTAAAAGAAAGGAAAAGAAAAGAAATAAAGAAGCTTTTGTGTCATACTGTTAATTTTACCAAAATCCTTTATAATGGCTTCACCTGAAAGAGAAAAGTGTATCTTCCTTTTGCAAGGATACCTCCAACCACACCATCCTGTGTGTCTTTCCAATCTCCCATGGTTAACACTAAACACACTCAATAAACTGACTTAGATAACCCACATCATCTCTGGGGTGGAAGTTTAACTTGCTTATAAAATATGTTGACTGATGGGTGCAATATTATTTCCAATTAAATTTCACGAGCACAGTGTGTGCCCAGTGCTCTGAGGGTCCCTTTCTAGCCCTGCCCTAAGCTAAGCCATCACCACCTCTTGCCTGAACCAGGGCACCCGCCTCTGAAATGGTCTCTATCTCTGAGGTCTGCCTTCCACACCTCATTACAATAGTCCCTCTTTTAAAAATTTATTTGCTCTAAGTCAAGTTTTATTAGTAAATGAGACACTGGGCAATTGTGTAAATCCTTTTTCATTTATGATTCTGATTGAAATCAGTATTTCAAACAAGAGCTGGGGAGGAATTGGTTAATGAAAAGTGATTATTTTTCTTATCCATTGAAATCAACATGTACTTCTGCATATCATTCTGTAACAAAAATAGAGTCTTTCTAACAAGGACTCAAACTCAAAATTGAGGTATTAAAAGGTTGCTATTTCTACTTTCTAATTAGCCTGTCTACTTGAAGAAAAGAGGCCAAAAATTTAATATGCTAATTTTTATTCTCTGAACAGGGTCTTTTCTCAAGTATAAGCCAAGTTACCTTGTACTTCAAAGTAGGAGACTATGATCCTAAAGTAAATAAATAAATAAATAAATAAATTTAGTATTTTAAGTGCTGACTTCATAAGAAATAACTTTGGTTGATACTGCATTCTACATACAGCCTTATTGCTAAATCCAACCTCATTCATCTCTTAATATAGAACTGCCAATTAAAATCAATTTAATTCGATTATGAGTTAAAATAAATTGAAAGAACGTAATAATGAAACTTCTGACTGAATATCTTTGTTGAACTGCTTCTAAGGCAGATGTCTACTTTATAGAAACTGCCAAACATAGGCAAGAAGACGTAGAGACCCAAGAGCCTCTGAGATGATATTTGAGATGATAAAGTTCTAACAATTTTTAAATTTTATTCTTATTTTTTAAATTTTTCAAGTAACACCTCAGTTTAAACATTGTTTATGTAAATATAAGCATTTCAAATGCATATATGAACTTCCCTGGTGGACTAGTGGTTAGGATTCGGCACTCTAAAATACAGACATAAATAGGGTAAAAAAAGAAAAAAAAAGTGATAGTGATTCCCATCTGCCACAAAAAACTCACTCTCCAAAGGAAATCTTTGTTAAAATGATGTTACTCATCTTTCATGGCATTTTTTATGCATTTGCACTTACATGTATAGTTATAATGGGTTTTTCATGTACATGCTAGAAACTGTACAAATTGTTTTTCAGTGTGCTTTTTCACTTACTAACTAATGGATTCTGGAAAAATTTCCATCTCAGTACAGTTGCATTTACCTTATAGTTTTTCATCGCTATAATAATATTGATAAGTCCCAAATTAGTCAGTTCCATAAATTGTTTCCAATTTTGAACTATTCCATCTATTTTATGAGAAACATCCTTACAAATATCTCTGAATACATATGAAACTATTTGGTAGTTTAGCTTTCTAAAAATTGAAATGCTGGGTCAAACATCATTCTAAATATTGATAAACATCACCAAATTCTCCTCACCCCTAAACCCCCAAAAAGACATTACCAATTTAAAAGTCTACTGATAGTGTTTGGGAGTACCTGTTTCCCCACATCTTTACCACCATTGGATATTATCACTAATTTTTTGTCATTCTGAAAGGTGAAAAATATCTCAGTCATAAATTGTGTATTACTAATTACCAATGAAATGTGCATACTTTAATGTGTTTATTGGCAATGGTAAACAGCCCTGAAATAAAAATGTGCAATAATAATGACTCCTCATGGAGTCTGTTCCTGGTACATGGGTGTCTTGGTGGGCTTCTTTCCTCCTTTCTTTCAGTCTTACTTTCATTTCCTCATGAATTAGTGCAAAGAGGGAAAAATTAATGTCCTGTGATACCTTTCTCTAGAATGCCACTGCCAGAGCACTGGGTAATAATAATGGAATTTATGCCATCGATAAACGTTTTATGGTAGTGTAATTAGTAGGGTTATTAATACCACCCAAGCCCAGCTTTCTCTATTGCTGTAAACACAGCTTATGATCACATAAATGACATCAGTAATAAACCTATAGGTTAGCATGTAAACCAGAGCACTTGAGGGAGTTTGGGGATTAATCAGAATCTATTTTTTAAAACACTTTTTTGTTTCTTTTTTTCTTATAAAGCAGAGTATGAAAGAAAACCATTGACTATTTTCCAACATTTGAATTTTGGATTTTAGGGGAAACTTACTGCTGTTGAATGGCAAGAATGAATTGGAGAGAGATAGAGAAATTTTTACCAGAATTAATGCAGGGTTATGACCCTCAGAGAAATGTATCCTTCCTATTTCTATAATTCACTCACACATGGTTTTCTGCACTCTGTTCCTCTTTTCATTAATGTTTAATCCAAAAAAATGAAGTTAGTTTAATGTATGTTTCTTATCTGTTCTTCAAAAAATAATAATTGTGGCATAGAAGTAGCTTCCAGGACTTCCAAACTATAAATTAGCAGCATGGTTTAGAAGAATGTTTTGGGAATCAGGATAGTAAAATTACATTCAAGAATGATCTCTACTACAGTTTATGTTTCTTCCTTTACTGGGTCACCTTAATATCTCTGTGGTTCAGATTTCCTGTCTCAATAAATGGGAATGTCTCTCAAATAAAAGCTGCTAATCAGCTTAACCCAGAGATCTAAGGGTCGATTGTCTCCACTCATCTGTGGAGGTGGGGACTAGACCCTGGACAATGAGAAAGTTGGTCTAGAAACATGAGTTAAATTCAGATAAGATGTAATGCTTTACAATTTAATACTATTTTTAGAGTTATAACGGGAAGGGGAAGGGAGGGATAAGGGAGGGTAATTGGGGGGG
>PVKS010001408.1:0-60095 GCA_004027875.1 Aplodontia rufa | reverse complement strand
AAAAAAATTAAAAAAAAGCTGCTTATTAACCTATATTGATCATTTACATGCTTAGAGATACAAATTTATAACTGATAGTTTCGTTAAAATGTTTATATCTTTGATCATAGTTGTATGTGATTTTTTAGGATTAACTGTTAATTTATTCACCTATAACTCTTAATAAAAACTAGTATACTCTGAGTAAGATTTTCAGAAGCAACAGGTGAAAAAGTCTGTTATTCAACCTGAATAGACATTTAAAAAGAGAAGAGCACAATTAAATAAGGGGTAGGGCACAATGAATTGTTTAATGTTACAACCACAATGCAAACTATTTCCAGTACCACCCAAAGAGGAAAGAGAAAGGAAACGAGGATATACAACAGTTAGATCATAGTTAAGCCCCACACTAATTCTCTAGGTTATTTTACAATGGAAGAAACTAAGGTTCAGAGAGGTTAATTTACTTATTCAAAGTTACATGTGACTCTGTTTAGTACACAGTAACTTACAAAAGATTGCCACTCTCATTCCAACAGCAAAAAGAAGCCTGGTAAGCTATAGAATCATAGTTTCTCTGAACCCATCAGAAAGCTAAGAAATGAAGAAAAACCTTAATGTGAAAACCCCAAGAAATTTTCCATCACAGGAGAAAAAATATTCATAGCCTTTCTACTCTGTAGCAGATGAAAAGAGAAGAGACCAACCTCAGAACAAGTCTGCACACACTTGTTTCACAGGACACGTAGTATGCCACAGAGTGAAGGGTGTCCCGGGAAAGCGGAAAGAGATCTCACCTGGGCACATGAAGCCTCCCTCCCTGAGTGCAAGGCAGCCGACCTTTGATGGTGTAGGAGGGTTGTACAGGAACCTGAGAGAAATGAATTTGAGGCATTCCAGATTTTCAGCAGCCACAGAGGACCAGAGAATGTGAGCAATTCTTCTAGGACATTTTATGCAGAGGGAGACTTCCATAAGTACAGAAAGCTTGATTTAGAACTAAAGAACAAAGAGAATTCCACAGCAACTGACACAACAGTCAGCTAACTGTAAAGCAATGTCACATATTTAATGGTTCCAAAAATTGGTAACTTAGCCGTAAAATGCAAAGAAATCTCTAGAACTGCAACAGTATTCAGACCCCTTGTCTGAAAAAGAATAAGTACTATTTCTTTCTTGAATGAAGTCAAACTAAAGTTTACAAGAAAGCTCAGTTTCATTGATCACATTGACTCAATTTTTCAAGAATGATACAAGAAAAAGTACATGCCCATTTTTGAAGTCCATATTATTTAATCTCTACTGTTCTTTTATTCTAAGTTTCTAGATACAAGAAATAATTACTAGATATGCAAAGCAAGAAAATGTGACTTACAGTCAAGAGAGAAAGTAATCAGTAGAAGTAGACCCAAAGATGTCATAGATGTCAGAATTATCAGAAAACCAGTTTATAATAATTATGATAAAAATCTAAAGTTGTAGTAGAAAAGATGGCCAACATTCATGAAGAAATGAAGAATTTCACCACAGACCAAGAAATTATGTTAAAAGTAGTCAAATGGGAATAGTGGAAATAAAAAAGTAAGAGAAATGAAGAATGTAGAACTCAGTAGATGAAAGAATCTGAGAACTTGAAGGAGGTCAGTACAAAGTATCCCACCAAAATATAAAAAGGGCAGAGTGGGAAGAAAAATAGAATAGAAACCTAATATATATGGGACAATACGAAAGATCCAGTAAGTATGCAATTGGGCTAATAGAAGAAAAGGAGAGAGACATGGAACAGGATAAATGTTTGAAGAGATAATAGCTGAGAGATTTACAAATTTATTCCATGGCATCACATAGATCCAAGAAGCTCAGCAAATCCCAAGCAGGAGAAATCCACAGAAATCACACCTGTGTATATCGTAGTCAAACTGTTTGAAACCAAAAGCCAAAAGAAAGCCTTGAAAGCATCAAAAGACAGTGATACGTTACACAGAAAAAGATACCTCTCATCGGAAGCAATAGAGACAGGAAGGCAATAGAACATTTTTTTTGAAATGGTGGAATGAAAATAAAATGGTATCATAATATAAATCTGTAGTATTTAAACAATTCTTTAAGATATCTTTTTAAAGATATCTTAATATATATATATTTTTTTTAAAAGATAGCTTTAAGATAAAGTGCTGGAAGAAAAAACTATCATGAATTTCAATATACCTTAAGATGTCTTTAAGTATACTTCAAATGCTTATCGATTATAAACTTTGAAAACTCAGAAATCTTAAAGATATCTTAAAAGATACTTTAAATACTTATAGATTTATATTATGACAGTTTTTTTCTCACAACATTTTATATTGCCTTCCTTCCTGTCTCTATTGCTTCTCATGAGAAGTAATTTCTTTTTGCGTTTTGGTTCAACAGAGTCTTACATATTGGAGGGAATTGTTGTTACAAATTCATGCAAACGTGGATATTAACAAAGTAAGTTAAGGCGATCCTAGTCCAGGATATCCCCCTTTGACTGCTCCCATGTTTTCCCTTCTTCACCCCCATGTTATAGATAGAAATAACCCTATGCATGCGTATTAATTTTTGAATTTTCTGATCTCTCTGCCCACCTAGTGTATTTGGACTTCTCATGGGAGTTGAGGGTTCTCAGCTGCATTGATAACCCCCCAACTCCCTCCCTTCCTTCCCTGCCATCTTCCTTCTCCCCCTTGCTTCATAGTTATGGTTCCTCCTGCTTATGTAAAAATTCACCTATGTTGAGTTTATGAGAAGTAATTTTTTTTTAAAGTCACAGTGGTACACACCTGTAATCCCTGCAATTTGGGAGGCTGAGACAGGAGATCACAAATTCAAGGACAATCTGGCAGCTTAACGAGACCCTACTTCAAAATAAAAAATTAAAAAAGACTGGGGGTGTAATTTACTGGTAGTGTGCCCCTGGGTTCATCAAAAATGTAGCCTGTGTGACCTAACAAAACCTCAAATTGAATGACTTTCAATACAACAGGGGTGAAAGCTCCCTAGGTAACTTGGAGGTGTAGGGAAGGGGATGGGGAGGGGGGAGGGCATATGAAGAACTCATAGGAGTCTGGTGATTAGGAATATGGGGGAACCAACCCAGAAGCCGATGTTATTCCTGCACTAGATACCCATTTAACACATGAGTTCTTTTGGGGGAAACTACAATAGATGAAACCCATAGTAGCTTATTTATGCGTTAGCATTACCCCTGGATAACAAAGTTTATACACATTGATTGCTACTGTTTTGACAATGTTTCCCCCTCATCTGTATCCTGTATCACTATATACTTCTAATAAATGTGAAAAAAAAGAAAAAAAAATGTAACCTGTAAGAGAGAAGATAGATAAAGGTCAGCTAGTGAAAAAGTGGAGCCAAGATTTGAACCAAAGCTCTGGGAATAAGAAGATTGCTTCCCATCACATTCAGCATTGCCTGCACCTCATTGCATCTGTCGTGTTTTGGCACATGTCTTCTGCAATGCTAGTCCTTAATTTTAGTTTTGGGCTTTTTTGTTTTGTTTTTACTACTGGAAATTGAGCCTGGTACACTGTATCACTGAATTACACTCCCAGATTTTTTTTTTTTTAAGACAAGTTCTCACTAAGTAACCCAAGCTGGCCTTGAATTTGAATTTGTGATCCTCTTGCCTCAGCATCCTGAGTTGCTGGGATCATAGATGTGCCACACTGCACCTGGATTTCCCCCAACACACTGTTTTCCCCTGTGGGTTATTTTTTGTTTTGATTTTTTGGTTTTTTGGCTGGTGATCGAACTCAGGGTCTTGCTGGGCATGTGCTCTATCTCTGAGCTATATCCCTGGTCCCACCTCTGTTTTATTTGTATTTAATTTTAAGACAGTGGTTCAGGTTGCAGTTCAATTTGCCATCTTCTTGCCTCAGCCTCCTGAGTAGCTGGGATTACAGGCATGTGCTATCACATCAAAGCAAATGTTTCACTTCTACAATTTATTTCTATTGTAAAAATAACAATCTTAATTAAAATTTCAGTCATGAAAGAAGCATAGGCAGTGAAACAAAGCCATCATTTCCCTCTTCTTGTGGACTCAAATTGGCAAATTAGAAATGAAAGACAAACTCCACTTTCCTTGACCTCATTTCTCAGACTTGGAATATGAGAGTCATAGTGAGCTTAACTTTCAGCCCTTCTCTGTTAGGGAAAATCCTCACTGGCAATCACATTGAAAAAGTCAGTCTTTTAAATATGCAGATTCAGCATTTTTACTCTAACTAAAAATATCACAGTGAGACTAAGATAATTATTTGTTTTATAAAAGAAGGCAAAAAGTTTTTGCGAGGTTTCCTGATACCAAGTTTTATGTGGTATCTGATGTTCTGTAAACATCATGTCGTGACTCTGGTGTTTTCACTCTTAGTTACTTTATCCAGCCTGACCATCACAAACACCATTGTTACAGGCATACATATGTACATTGACCAAAAATATTGTTGGCAGTTTTAAGAATTAACATTTTCAGTATGTGTTCATAGCAACATCTTGAGGCAAAAGGTGAAAAGTCATACCTGAAGATCAGGAGAGGAGCCTTGTTTTGACCAAACATTTCAGAAGCTCCATTTGAGAAATTCTCTGTAGTCACTATATCATTTCCAGTTTGCTAATCTAATTTCAAAAACAAAGGTGGAAAATAATTTTCTTGTTTATAATGAGAATGATTCAAGAGTGAAAAAGTGCTGGTGAAGTCTTTAAAAGTCATGTACTCCAACTATACTATCTCCACTTCTACAACACCCAGGCTGGGATCTCAGAGTAGACTTAAATGTTTTGAATTCATGTATTTCAAGGAGACACATCCCATATTTCAGTAGCTCTGACCATTAATATTGTCCTTATATATCTTTCCTTTTAGCAGATGTCCCGTAGTTTAAATTTATTTCTTTGGGCTCCTTGAAATATTAAACCATTTTTTTACAAGATGGTCATTGAAATATTTGGAGGCAAACTTTTTTTAAAATTTTTATTCAATAAACATGATCTTACAACTAGGAAAAGTTCATTATCAAACAGTCAAGAACAGCAGTGTAATGACAGAACAAGACAATACTGGTGCCAGACCATGGTTTCCCCACTTTGGGTTCCCCATAGTTCCATGTTTCACTTTACTGAAGCCCCAAGTTAATTGGACTTCTCGTGGAAGTCGAAGATTCCCCTCAGATTAGATTCCCCCATACTACCTCCCTCTGGTCGCCTTGATGTCCTTCCTATCCCCTTCCTCCCTCCCCACTCCCCTTCTTACATTCCCTAGGAACCTAAGCACAGTTCCCCGTGATCATGTAAGAATTCATACATGTTGAGGTAATTGTTAGGTTAGCCATCTAATGTACTATTTCTGCTTATATTCTAGCTTCCACAAATGAGAGAAAACATTCAGCCCTTGAGCCTCTGAATTTGGGATACTTCACTTAGCATAATTTTTTCCATCTCCATCCATTTGGCTGCAAATGCCATATTGTTTCCCTCTAATAGCCAAGTAGTATTCCGTTGTATATATTTACCACAGTTTTTGGATCCACTCAAGTGAGGGGCATCTGGGTTGGTTCCATAATTTAGCTATAGTAAATTGAGCTGCTATAAACATTGGTGAAGCTGTATCTATATAGTAAGCCGATTCTAGCTCTTTTGGGAAGATACCCAGGAGTGGGATAGCTGGGTCAAAAGATGGTTCCAGCGCTAATTTTTTGAGGAGCCTCCACACTGCTTTCCAGAGTGGCTGTACCAGTTTGCAGTTCCACCAGCAATGTAACAGTGTTCCTCTTTTACCACAGCCCCTCCAGACCTGTCATTGTATTCTTCATTTTTGCCACTGTGACTGGAGTGAGGTGAAATCTCAGTGAAGTTTTGATTTGCATTTCTCTTATTGCTAGTGAGGTACAGCATTTTCTTTTTCATATGTTTATGGGCTTTTTGGACTTCCTCCTTTGAGAAGCTTCTTTTTAGTTCCATAGCCCATTTATTAATTGGGTTATTTGTGATTCTGTTATTTAATTTTTTGAGTTCTTTGTATAGTCTGGACATTAGCCCTCTGTCCGAGATGTAGCAGGCAAAAATTTTCTCCCATTCTGTAGGTTCTCTCTTGAGACTCTTGACTAAATCTTTAGCTGGGCAAAAGCTTTTTAGTTTAATTGCATCCCATGCATTTATTCTTGATTTTACTGCTTGCGCCATGGGAGTCCTGTTAAGGAAGGCTGTGCCAACTCCTATGTCATGTAATGTCGATCCTACTTCTTTTTTAAGCAATTGTAGAGTTGCTGGTTTAATATCCAGATCCTTGAACCATTTTGATTTAATTTTTGTGGAGGGTGAAAGGTAAGGATCCAATTTCAGTTGTCTACATATGGCTGTCCAATTTGTCCAACACCATTTGTTGAACAGGCTATCATTCTTCCACACTATGCTTTTGCCCCCTTTATCAAATATCAGATAGTTAAAGGTATGAGGGTTCATCTCAGAATCCTCTATTCTATTTCATTGGTCTTCCATTCTGTTTTGGTACTAATACCATGCTGTTTTTGTTATTGTAGCCTTGTAGTATAATTTCAGGTCAGAAATTGAGGTGCCTCCTACCTCCTCCTTCTTGCTGAGTAATGTTTTGGCTATTCTGGGTCTTCTGTTATTCCATATAAATTTGGATATTGCTTTTTCTATATCCATGAAGAATGACATTGGTATCTTGATAGGGATTGCATTAAATCTGTATAGGGCTTTGGGTAAAATGGCCATTTTGATGATATTGACTCTACCTAACCATGAACATGGAATGTTTTTCCATCTACTCAGTTCTTCTGTAATTTCTTTTTTTTAAATTTGATAATTTTCATTGTATAGGTCCTTGACATCCATTGTGAGATTTATGACCAAGTATTTTATTTATTTTTTGGGGGGGAGAGATGGTGAAAGGTATGGATTTCCTAATTTCTTCTTCAGTCAAACTTTTCTTTTTAAGGTAAACATCTCCAGTCCTTCAGAGGTAATTCCCTCTCCATTCTTACTGCTATCCTCCCAACATCTTCTGTCCAGTCCCTTTGAGAGAGAAGTGCCCCGTTCTCTGCTATATTCAGAGTGAGAGGAGACTGATCTCTTCTGTCTTCGATCTTCCTAATGTTACATTCTTATTATATACATTAAACTTTCACTTGCTTCCCCACCCCTTGCTCACAATTCATTGCACTTAAATATTCTCAAATGAAAAAACAATTTTCTTATATATTTCTATCTTCTTCTTGTAGGAAAGCATTTTCCTAGGCAGCTAATTCCATGTATTTTAGCTTGTTAAAGTTATTTTTTCTGATACATGACCAGAATTTCTTCTATGATATTGCTTCTTTCTAGTAATCTTTTGTAGCCCTCAAAGTCTTCTTAAGTCACATGAAATCACCTTTCCATCTTTAAGAACACTGCACATTTTTTAAAGCTTTCTTGATGGGGTCCCATTTTCTATGCCTATCAGGAATTTCCTTGCATACCTCCAGACTCTCTTTGATCTCTTCACACTCTTTAAAAATTTGAGACTATAAGTTAGATGCTGTTAAATATATTATAAATGACAGAACTTCATCTTTTCTGAGCCAGTCTCCCTATCCTTTTGCTACCTTCGGCAAATTTTATTTTGCATTCCTTCTACTAAATCAAAACTTAATGGAATGGTCAAAAAAGTAAATGCTATATTCCCATTCATTTACCCTACAGTTGAACAATTCTCCTTCTGCTCCATAAAATAACTGTATGTTTCACCATGAAAACACTGAATGAAAATAGTGGCTTGAATTTCTTTAAGATTTCCTCTTGTAGCAGGGTGTGCTGGCATATAACTATAGTCCCAGATACTGGGAAGGTTGAGGTACAAGTGTAACTTGAATCCAGATGATCAAGTTCAACCTGGACAACAGAGCAAAACCCGAATCTCCAAAAAAAAAAAAAAAAAAAAAAAGTAATTTCTTTTCATGTTTAACAGACAACATCAGAACCTTGGTGGACAGGGGTTAATTTCTGTTCTAGTCTAGTCCAGCCTCTTATTATTTGCTAAATTTGTCTCACTGATCTGTGATAGATGGTTACAAACTGCAGAAATTTGTTAGTCTTTTTTAATAGCTAATATATTTTGAGCAGAATTTTCCTCAATTACAGTTCCAGTTTTCTAGGTATTGATTTTTTTTAGTCTGCCACTGTAGGTTCCAAGTCCCTTTGGACTCTGTTATGAACTCTGAAAAATGGTGTCTGCTGACTTAGGAATGTTTTGTCATTGCTTCAATATGAGGGCACCATGGTTATATAGGTTGCACTGATTTTTGTAAAGAAGGAGATGCCTAGTTTATCTGCTGCCTATAAATCCATTCCTTTTTCCTCTTTGCTTTTTTGCTTCTCACACATTAATAAACATGCTCTCGGTGAAGTGGATGCTAAATTATCTCATGCTCACTTTCATGAGGTGTAGATATTCTCTTGTTACAGCAGCTTTCTTAACCTTGCCGCTCAAGTGTCCCCCAAACTGGAAACCACAGCTAGAATCCCACCACTGCTCCCTGACCTTTTCATTCGAACTCCTAGGATGTCTAAACCACTAAATATGGATACCTCTTGAGGCTTAGTGATTTGTATTTTTTATCATTCCCTGGAAGATCATCTGTCTCCCTTAGTTTCCCTCTTTCTCCACCTAGATTGTTTTTTCTCACTACCTCCTCCATACCTCTTTTGTTAGAGTGCTTTGTTTTTAGGGCATGGCTTTTTGTCCATGAGAGTGGGAAGACCTTGTGTTTCTACATGTGATTTTTAAACAGTTCTTATATGCTTTTATTTTTGTACTCAGTTCAGCTGATCATCTTAGTTATAAGAAATTTTTTTGTAAATGTTATTTTTGAGATTAAAAATAAATTTTAGCACGTTTTATCTTTCTTTTTTCTACATTTTTATTGTTGCATTATAGTTGTACATAATGGTGGGATTTGTTGTTACATATTTGTACATGCACACAATACAAAAATCTATTTTGGCTAATATCCATCCCAGTATTCCCCTCTTGCTCCCTTCACCTCCCACCTTTTTGTGCTTTTCTTATGCTGATCTCCCTCTGATTTTCATGAGATCTGCACACCATACTTTTCCTTTTCCCCCTCCAGATCCTGCTTATGAAAGAAAATATATGATATCTTTTATCTTTCTAATAAGAACTATTAGTTATTATTTGTTTTTAAGGGTGTGGAAAGTACAAGTAGTTTAAGGAGAATCCTGTGAATAAAACCTTGGAAAGTCCTTTCACTGAGCCTCAGGAAGACGCTTCTCCTAACCATAGTCAACTAAAGGAGATTGACAGTACCTATAAAGAAACCCAGATAGTCTTAGGACAGATGTAAGACTTATCCCAAAGATACTTCTCTTATCTTTTCTCAGGATTTTTAGTACCTCTGAGAGTAGATTTGTGCACTAAAAACCCAGGTCTGTGATTGACATGCAATCAGATTTACCCATGGAGATTCTGCTATTCAGTCTCTGAAAACTAAACTTAGATAATAGCAAAATAGTTTTGAACATTCTCTTTAAGGATATTTTATGGGAAGCCACAAAAAAAGGCTATTTCCACATTTTTAAAAATTAATTAAGGCTTTTTAAGGCAGATGACATGTGACTAAATTGATATGTCTCTTTTTTTGATAGAGCTTAAACTAATTATTTCTCTTAGTTAAGTCTATATATACCCTCTTCCATACACAGGAGACTAAGCAGAAGCTGGCTGGAGCCAGGGTTATCTCCAGAGATTTTGGAACAGGAGTCTGACTATTCTTGACTTCTATATTTGTCACAGATCTCCAGAGAAACAGAACCAATAAGAGATTATAAATGTGGAATGAGAAATTGGCTCACATGATAATGGAGTCTGAGAAGTCCCATGATCTGCCATCTGCAAGCTGGAGGACTAGAAAAGCTAGTGGTATAATTCAGTCTGAGTCTGAAAGCCTGAGAACAGGGAAAGGGGGATTATTGGAATAAGTGACAGATTCCAAAGGCCTGAGAACCTGAAGAACCAATGACCAAGGATGGGAAAAGATGGATGCCCTAGTTCTAGAAGAGAGACCTTTTTGTTCTGAGTTCTCCATTCTTTGCATGGTGCCCAACCACATTGATGAAGTCAATCTTCTTTGCTCAGTCTACTGTTTAAATCCTGTTTTATTTTTTTCCCAGAAACACCCTAATAGACCCACAATTTGATTGAGTCAATCTAAAAAAAAATAAAACAATCCCTACAAATGAAATACATAATAAGTGAAATTAGAAAGCCAATGTAGAAATTAAGCAACAGATGTGATTTCACTAAAGATATAATTAGTAAAATGAAAGTTATTATGAATTTATTAAGTGTGTAATACAAAAAAGATAAAGATGAAAATATGGAAAAAAGGTTCATTGACATGGAGAGTGAGAATGTTTACCATGAATTCAGATTCTGGAAGATTATAGAGAGAAAGGGAGAGAGGCACTAAAGAGAGAATGGCAAGAAGATTTCCAAAATCAAAGACCTAAAATCCCAGATTAGGAAAGTCTTGAATACCAAACAAGATAACAAAAATAAAACTACACCTGTATACATCATAACAGAACTGCAGACCACCAAAAAACAGATAAAAAATACAGCAAGAGATGAAGATTACCCACAAAGGATTACAATTGGATGAGCACAATCACATCTAAAAATTAGTGTAATGATATCAACAAAGTATAAATTACATATGTAAGACAATTATCCTTTTCAAAAGGAAATACACCAAAGATATTTCCCAACAAAATAGTTACTCTACCAATAGACTTTCAGTAAGAGAAATTCAAAGGATGCGCTTCAAGAAAATAAAAATGATCTTAGTAAGATCTAGGACTGAAGAGGAGTAAGTAAAGGATATGGTAGACCTAAAGGCAAATCTATACACGTATTGGGTAAAGCATAATGGCACTTTTATTTATGACATTTTAATTTGAAAACAAAATTTAAGCCACAGGCAACTAACTAAAGCATATAAAACCGGAAGTAGTAGATAGGATTAAAAAGTTTCAAGGTCCTCTGTGTATTAATGTAGAGGAGAGTAAAATTAACTTTGGACACTGGAATATTACATTTCTTAAGTAACCACTAAAAGAACAGAAGAAGAACAAACACATAATTTATAGCCTATTAGAGGGAAGACAGTGAAATGGAGGAGGGGAAAGTCAATAAACCAAAGAGAAGGGAAAATGTATAGCAAGGGGAAGAAATGATACATGAGACACGTAAGTCCAACAAATGGGAAAAAAATGAGTAGAGTTTTACCAAGAATCACAATATAAATGCACAAACTTTTCCATTTAAAAAACAAGTCATTGTAATTTTTAAGATTCTAGCTATATGATTACAAAATGTACAACTAAAATGAAGAGATTTTTAGAAAAAGAATAAAGATAACCTGGAGAAGCACTAAACATAAAGAGAGCTACTGTATATATGTTTGCTAAAAATACTTAAGACAATATAAGTGATGAGACAATTTATTACCTGTTAAAGGTTTAATCAAAAGTTGGTCCTAAACCTATAAGTATGTTGTAATATGGATTCAAAATAGATCAAATAAAAATTAGCCCATCAAAATAATAGACTTTAAGTGACTATCACTAATTGAGAGTTCAAGAAATACTGTAAAATGTACTTGTTAATTTTGTTTTTTAAAGAAATAACCTTTGAGAGGGAAAATAATATCTTTGTTTTATAATTCATTTTTCCTCCATTTATCCTTTATTATCTCCTTGCTTTTTTTTTTCTTTAGGCTCAAGAAATTTAATAGAGTACAGAATAAACCTAAGGCATTAACAAACCCAAGCATGAGAAAGCAATTTAAATATAATCAAGAGGAATGGATATAAGGGTTCTATATAATTCATTCTTATGAAATGACATTATTGTTTTCACATTCTCTCTCTCTCTCTCACACACACACACACACACACACACACACATATTATGTGCAAAAACATTCATAGCACCATTGTAATTTTATAGACTTACCAAAGATCTATAATGTAAAACAACCTCAATGGTACATTTTTTGTGACCAAATTTAATCTTTAAAGACTATTGTATTAAAACTTAAATAGATTTTGTGATTTCTCTCTTCAATGGAATAAATTAAAGCCTAATATTCTTTTTTAGAAATGTTCACCCTAGATTTCTCTTTGGTCTAACTCTGAAACATTAAGTACCTCTTTCAAAAATCTGTTTTCAAAATAAGAAAAACTGTGTGGCGCAGATTGCTGTCATCCATCATGGTAACTCCAGATGTCTTAAAATACCACCGGCAGTGAAGAACTTTATTTTCTGAAGCTTACTAGGTGTTTTTGAAACCCATGACAGATAAAAAATGATTGGTTAGCATGTTTGTATTTTACAGTCAGAATTTAAGTTAAAATTCCACTCATTAAAGTTAAGGTTAAAGGTAAATTCCACCTGGGTGGTTCAGAGCCATTATTGATGACAAAAGGTAAAGGTGTCAGAGCAAAACCTCGGCTGGTGCTAAGACATGCATACAAGAGGAAGAAATGACTTCTTAGAGAAAAATTACATAGAACCCATGAAGTGACAACACCAAGAGTAGAGATCAATACTCAACAGTGGTTGTCAAGAAACAACCTTTTCAAATTATATCCTTGGAATACAAAGCATGAACTTCCCAGAAAGCTCCTGTTATCTGGAATGCCAAGCTAGTTAGTTCAAGAAAATGGTTGGTAGGTCTCAGCAGGTATAAGGTCTACCATGGACTCCACAATTAACATTAGCAGATATATTTTACAAACTACTATAAACCCATCTTTCTTCCTACCATAATTTCCTGCTATTTCTTCTGTGTCTTTAGACTATTTATTTGAATAACGTTTTATAAGCAAGAAAACAAATATTCTCTAATTTTTGATCTATCATTGATTTTCCTAGTCTGAGAGGTAGAGAAGTTTGTCTCCTCTCCTCTTATCTTGAAACAGTGGATCTATCAGCAAAGAATTTCATCAAATTGCTAGTAGACCAGCACACAGCTAACCATCGGTACTCTTCTTCCAAGAGGTTTAGAAAACAGACATTTCTAGCTATTTTCTAGGATGTGATGCTTTCTTGACAAGACCTAGAGTATAAGTCACAACATAACGTATACAAGAACAGGTCCCCCAAATGGGGAAAGGATGAGTCAGCCTGGTTTGCCTAAAACCGTGCTATGTTGTGCACTCATCATAAAATAAGTGTTCAGAGAAAGATAAAAATGTTTCTATATGGTGGCATTCTTGGCCCCACCATACATGGAAGTGGATTCCCAGCCATCCAAAGGGTTCAAGCTCCAGAGCAGCATGGATTCTCTCCCATACCCTCTGTTAGGGGAGTAACACATCCAGTAAAGTTTTCCCTCTGCTCCTCCCATGGACCATCAGTGAACAAGAATGTCCCAACTCCAAGCCTCCTGCTTCTCTCTGCCAGTCTTCTACAGAACCAGAGCATCCTGTACCCTAGTGCCTAGGAAGGGGTGCAGCAGGAGCTCTTTAGAGTTTTTCAAGATCAGGACATAGAATTAGCGGCAGAAAAAAATGTGCAATTCAAATCTATATTAAAAAGGAAAATCAGGAGGCTAGAGCGGTAGCTTAGCAGTTACAGCACTTGCTGGGCATGCGTGGGTACGCAGGTTCAAACCCTAGCACCACGTGAACAATAAGTTGTCTGAGCAAGTAGGGTGACATGAAAAACTAAAGTTGATATTCTCTCTCTCTCTCTAAAAAATAATAAGAAAATCAGGGTTCTGGAAGAACTGCATGAAAATGTGGACACTTTAGTGTGCATTTTCCGTAAGTTAGAACTATCATGGGTTTACATTTTAAGCCACATCCTCAGATGTGGAGAAGATAACACATTTTTATATTTTCAGTAATTCAAACTGTTCTGACTTTGGCCACAATTGAGAGGGGAGGAATTCTTCAACCTTGGTCACCCTAGGGGCTCTCCCTTCCTTTTCCTCCTTCTCAGATCACTTCCCAAGTCAAGGACTGGGCAGAGGTTCTGTGCCTACAGTCATGGGCACAGACAACTGGGAAATTTAGTCACCACTGAGTCACCTGTTGTGCTGCCAGCCAGTCCCTCTATCCAGAAGCTTCTGTTGCCTTGTTGGGGTACAAATAACATTTTGTAAGGTGTCTTCAGATCCATCTACCTAGATGCACCAATGATGACACTAACAACAGGCAGAGAGCCAGGATCCTCACTGCTGGGATGATATTAAATTTTTCCTTTTCTTCTTGTACTTTGGGGAGGAGTCTGGGAGGAATTTCTTTCTTGCTTAGGGCAGGAGGTAAGTGCTACTCTAAATTGCCTATACTGGAAAATCCTCTTCCTCTACCTCTTCTGCAAATTTCTCCTAAGGTTTTAGGCTTAGGGGGAAAAAAAAGCCAGAAAGATTTGCAGGCTAATTGTGCATTTGCCCTTCCCCATTTCCCCTGAGGCAATAAAACAGAAAGTCAGCACCAGCTTGAAAAAGGGTTAGAAAAGGAGACTACAGGGCGAGAGAAATAGTCTCAAAACACTCTAGCCATACAATCAGCCCGAAAACAGACTCAAACCACGTAGGTGGTGCTTTCCTTATCCATATAGTAACCCTTACGTGGAAGTGTTTTCTTCAGGGAGCCTTCCCCTGAGTAGTGTAGAACCCCTTTATGGCTTCAGTAGTACTCTGGTTATTTGTTTTGTCTTAATGATTTATTAAAATCATTTAGTACATAAGTGGCAAACTGGCAAGCTGCAGGCCAAAATCTGGACTGCAGATGGTGGTGTGTTTGACCCACACAATGTTTGTAAAAATTTTAATCCAGGCCTTTTGCTTAAAAATATGGATTTCCAGATTGTATTGCAAATCAGACCTGGCAATAATGGGTCTGAATGACTGACAACAGTGATACCAGGAAGCGAGCTGTAACTCACCCCTAGGCAGGACAGGCACCCTTCAGATGGCCACAGTCTCTGTTTAGTTCTTATCCAGTAGGTACTTGAATTCATGACCCTAGTCTAAGCGTGTGTGTTTTAATTTCTGTGGTGTCAAGGATTGGGTCTGTGTTGTTCTCTACAACAAATACAGTTCCTATAACATATTAGGACTTGATGCATATGTCTAGAATGAATGGATTCACATTCCCCAGAAAAACCATAACTTTTTTTTTTTTAAGACAGAGGGACAGTGAGAGAGAAAGAATCAATTTTATTTAGTTGTTCATTTGGCCTTTGTTGCTCTAACACTTCATTGTATTTGTGGTTCTGGGGTTTGAGCCCATGTCCCTGTGCATGCAAGGCAATCACCGAAACCACTGAGCTACCACTCTAGCCCCAAACCATAACATTTTATTTTTATTCAATTGTGCTTTGTTAACCTTCATGAAAAAAGAATTCAGTGTGTTCGCATGACTTTATCCTGGCAGGTATGTGCAACACGCAAAGGCAAGAAGTGTAAGTTTTTCGATATCATGGCATTTGCAGCCAAATGGATGGAAATGGAAAAAAATATGCTAAGTGAAATATCCCAAACTCAGCGACTCAAGGGCTGAATGTTTTCTCTCATTTGTAGAAGCTAGAATATAACCGGATACAGTATGATAGATGGCTAAGCTTATAATAACCTCAACATGTATGACTTTTTACACGAACAGGGGGAACCTGGCCTAGGATGCTGAGAGACATAGGGAGGGGGTCAGGGAAAGGGGAGGGAATAGGAAGGATATCAAGGAGAATGAGAAGTCCATTTAACATGTGGATTTAATAGGGGGAAACATGAAACCATGGGGAACTCAAGGGGGAAAACCATGGAATGGCATCAGCCTTGGTTTGCTCTGTGAATATACATTTGCTCTTGATTGTTTGATAATGATTCCCTCCAAATTGTAAGTCCATATTTAACGAATAAAAAAGAAAGTGTAAGTTTTCCCCTCAGTGGCCCCAGCCAGGGAACATACTCACATGACTTCCTCACCTTCCTGGATCACCATATCCAGAGTTGTCTTCTCTTCATGTGCACACACATGCATGCCTACATGTACCCAGCCTTTGTCTGGAGACCCCTTTGTGGTTTGCTTAATTCAGTCTCCCTATCTAGAACATGGGCTTCAGGAGCAGAGAAAGTTCTGCTTCCATGGTACCCGCCACATCTAGCACAGTATCTGGTACATAAATGTTACTTTCTACTCAACATGAGAAGATATAAATGCAATAGGCCCTCTTATTTAAATCCCAGGTGTTTCTCAGGAGCCCGGTTCCAGGACACCAAAATGTGTGTTGCTTCAGGCTCCTTTATCTTACACAGTGTCCTAGCTCCTCTGCAGAAGCATTTTGTCATTTTGTACAATGTAACTCAGTAACTTGTCTCCACTCCCCAGGCTCCGGATAATGTTTTTTGAAAACTATTCCTAAGACAACGTAAGTATTTCTTTTCAACTGAATTTACTGGAAGTGAGTCTGCCCAAGTTTCAAATAGTATGTATTACAGGTTCACTATTTATGACTTTAATTCAATAAGTGTTTACTAAGCTGCATTGATTTGTTAGATACCACACTAGGTGCTAGAGATAGAAAAGGGAGTCAGAATGTCAGCCCATGCTGTCCAAATAATCCATCCCTGGGGTATTAGTGAACTCAGAGAACGCTCCCCACAACCCAAATAAATGTATAGCTTTTCCTGTCTGGTGAACTGCTAAGGACTTAGATAAGTTTCCTAGACAACTTGAACCTCAGCCAGCTTCCCAGGGGTTGGGGCTATCTTCTAAAGATGGTGTGGGCAGAAATTTTCTATAGACTCTCATTCCCTCCAGATATTCCCCCTTTTTCCCATATCAGTCCCATTATTCGTGCCCAGTTTTCATTTTCTCTACCTACTTTTCTCTCTCAGACTCTCCCTTTCTCATTCTGTCTCAATCAGCACCTTCTGGAATGACCTCATTTTACTCCAAGGTACAGAGTTAGGATCTGCTCCTTGTCACGGAGTCAAAATCTGTGAAATGAGATAATCTATGTAACAACACACTGCACGAGGCAGGCATGTGAACGTTACTTCTCTTCTCCCCTCTTTTCCTCCCTGAAATGCCAATGCTGAAATTGCTTTTCTGTCAAATGCAGCACTCACATTTTGAGAGCATGTTTTTATTTCCATCTCTTTCTCCTTCACCAACTTTATAGAGACTGACAAGTGTTCCAATTAATGTCAAACTGCCATCCCCCAGATAGAAGACAAAAAGAGGCCTGAAAATTGTAAACCAACTCATAAAAGCAATTTTCTAGGCATATAAGTGAAAAAGAAACAAAAACAAAGAGAAGTTGACTTTTTCCTTCACTGTTTCACCTCTTGGTCACAGGCTTGCTTCAATGGTAACGGAGTTTACGCTTTGCTGTTTTGGTTTTGCCTTGACAGCCCCTTCATCAGGTTTCCCCTGGTTATCCTGCGTGTGGGTGGCTGGAGGGACTTCTCCAGTAGCTTCCAGATGAAACAGCTCTCTGGGAAATGTGCGAACCAAGCCTCCGGCCCACACAGAGTACAGATTTTAATGAGTCATTTCAATTTTAGGAAGCATATTAATCTAAAAGGTGCCTGAGCCAGAAAACAGAATTCTCGCAACTGAAAGTTAAAAATAGTCTTTGTTACAGGCAAAGGAGAAGCTCTTCTCTCTCCTAGTGTATAAATCAGTCGCTAGCTCTGCATGGGGAAGATGTAGACTTGGGCCACTCACTGTCTCTGGCCCCTGTCAGACAGTTGTTTCAAGAATAACAGGATAAATTCTTATTTCCCAGTTGCTCTGCAACCACTATACAATGTATTTAATTCACACTCTGTCAAGTCATTGAGCAATCAGCTCTTACCAAAGAATTTAATTCTGGGTCTGATTGCTTCATTATGTATAGCTATCCTTAACTTGAGCTATAATGCCACACTATCACTAAGAAGTTGACAGACTCAGATTCAGGGGCAGGTCAACTGCTGGGGGCAGCTGACAAAATATTTAAATCTTTCCTGGGGATGGCGTTTCTGATTCTTAGAATCCTTTTACTTTTGTTGTGCTTTTACTGTCTTTCAAGCTTTCTTGATTTATTAACATTCAGATGAAGAAAATCACAGTTACAAGAAAATCTGTAGTTCTGGTTGAAATCCATTAAGCTTCTAGGAGCATTGGTAACTCGGTGACATATAAAAAAGTTTCTTTTTTAAAGCTGAATAATATTCCATATGTATATTTAAATGTGCATATGTAACTTTTTCCATATTATGTACATATTTATAATTTTACATGCATACATTTATATATAAAGTGATATATATCTCTATATATGTTAAGTAATATATGTATAAAAGGAAGTATACATGTATTATGTGTATGTATATAAATATAACATATGTAACAGACAGTTGTTTCCATATCTTGGCTATTGTAAATAATGCTTTGATAAGCATGGGTGTGCAGAAACCTCTGTGAATTGCTGATTTCATTTCCTGATAGATGATGCAGTACTTTTACTTTTTAAGTTTTTGAGGAACCTCCGTAATGGCTTTGCCATTCTGTATTCTCATCAGCAATGCACAGGGTTCTTTTCTCCACGTCTGGTCAGCTTGTGTTTCTTTGTTATTGCTGCTGCTGTTTTGCTTTGTTTTGGTAATAGCTATCCTAACAGGTGAGGCCTGATATCCTATTGTGGTTTTCATTTAAATTTCCCTAATGATTAGTGACATTGAGCACCTTTTCCTTAGAACTGTTGGCTGTTTTCTGTGTCTTTGTTGGACAGATGTGTATTCAGGTCTTTTGCCCATTTTTGAAACAGTTTCTTTATTTATTTTGCTATTGAGTTGTATGAGTTTCTTGTGTACTTTGGCTATTATCCCCTCATCATGTAAATGGCTCACAAATATTTTCTCCAAGCCATAGGCTGCCTTTTCATTTTTGCTGATTGTTTCATTTGCTATGCAGAAGTTTTTCTTCTTATTTTTATCCAACTTCATTTTTGCTTTTGTCTCCTGAACATATGTTGTGATATCCAGAATATCATCGCCAAGGCCAAGGAGCTTTGCCTCTAGGTTTTCTTCTAAGTGTTTTATAGTTTCTGGTCTTAAATCTAGGTCTTTAATTCACTTTGAGTTGATTATTTTTGTGTGTGATATAAGATAATAGTCTCATTTCATTCTTTTGCATGTAGATAACCAGTTTAACCAGCACCATTTATTAAAGACACTGTCTAATCTTCATTGTCGTTTGGGTACTCTTGTCCAAAATTATATGACCATATATATTTGTGTGTATTTCTCAACTTTGTTCCCTTGGCCTATGTGCCAGTACTATATTGTTTCAATTAATATAGTTTTATAATATAATTTGAAATTGCATATATATATATATATATATATATATATGTATGTATATGTGTATACATATTAACAGAGTCCTAGGACAGAGGGGTACCTGATTTCAGGGATGTCCTAAGAGACCAGGTCCAGTCCCTCACCCCATAAATCAGGTGGAAAAAGTAATAGCAAAATAGGAAAGGAATGTATTAATTTATTCATAGCAACTACACTGAGAAGCAGGGGGACTAGTGTCCTAACCCCAAAGGAAATTAGGACTTCTCATTAGACAAGAGTCAGTTATATATAGGGGAAGGAACAAAAGTATGTCAGGGGATGATGCTGTCTTAGTCATCTGTGGTCTAGTGGGTCATTATTTCAGGTCTTTGTCCACAGGATCCTGCTGTGTATAGGGAGCCAATATTGCTTGAGGAGGCTATTCAGTTCCCAATAATGATAGCTCCCGCTTAGAGGACAGCCTTGGCTCCTCTCAGGGGCAATCACTTCCACCTGGGGGGCAGACCCATCCTGGGGTGTTCTGCCAGTTAGATTTTCTAGAAATTTGCAAATATCTTCCCCTTATTTTGATGTCTTCAGTCTTCAAGAGGGATAAGAAAGGGAAGGCATTTAAGACTAATCAACTGTGTACTACCAGTTCTTAGACAGACATACCTTAAATGATTTAAAGCTCTATGTGCAGATCTGAGTAGGAATCTGATCCAAAGTTTAACGAGACATATACAAAATGGAGCCAGAGATGCCAAGCTTTTATCCTGCTTTTAGTTACTACTGAACAGCTGTAAGACCAAGGGAAGAACGAGCATATTTTTCTTTTTTTCCTTCTTTTTTTTTTTTTTTTTTTTTTTTTTTTTTTTTTTTTTTTTTTTTTAGCAAAAGTAGCGTCTAAATCTGGCTACAGTTGTACACAATGGAATGTTATTCATATGCCCCACAAAGAAAAATCCTGTGTAGTCTCACATGTTACCTGGTGGCACCAATTCCACCTGGGAAGAAGAGGCAGGGCTATAGTGCTCACCCCCTGCCCCAGAAATATTCAGTCAAATTGGTAGGAAAATAGGTTTTATTCAAAGAGAGCTTTGAAGAAAGATAGAAGAAACTTATTGCTTCAAAAGTTCCATCTTCAAAATCTGTAAAGGTGAGCAGAGCTCTTGAAGAAGAGGCAGGGAAGGTACATTTGCAGATTTAGTTAGTCTGTGTTAGACCAGGGGAGGGGGCAATCTCCACTCTCTCCTTTCTCTCTCTCTCTCTCTTTCCCTCTCTCTCTCTTCTCCCCCTCTTTACTTTTCTCCTCGGCCCCTTCGTCTGCCTGCCTTTTGGCTTCTTTTCTGTTTTCTAGTTTTTAGATTACCTAAGAATTATCTTTTTCTGTCCCGATGTGTAGAAACTAGATGACGTGAGAAACTAGGAATGTTAGAATTTTTCTCTGAACAAAATTCAGTGAGGTATTATGTTGCCTTTATTGTAAAATACTTGGATAAAATGAAGTTTTACCTTATTATGAACTTAGAAAATATAAAGGATCACACTTAACTCCACTATCTCTGTGATGAAGTAAAAATTTCCCTACCTGATTCCAGGAAAATATTAACAGGATAAAAGAAGATTCTGGAAAATAGAGAACTCTGAGCTTATAACAAAGGATCTCCTGCCTCCTGAGGCTTTGGCCTGAATAAAGACCATGGCCTGAGGCCCAAACTGTACTCAGCCCTTACAACAATTCAGTCTTGAATTTTTAAGACTTTAAGTTGTCTGCTTTCAGAGGGAAGAAGGCAGAAAAAATCCTACTTTACATTTGAAAAGCTCACTTTCTGAAACAGCTGGTTCCCCACTGGGAGAGCCCCACCGTGGCTGGCAATGGATTTGTAAAGGCATCATTCTAATAAACTTGCAGATAAGATAAATGCTGCTTTAAATCAGAGACTCTTCTTGGTCCAAATATCTGGATTTTTTTGCAGTTATGAAAAATTTACAGCAGAATGAATATTTTATTATGAGCAATTCTTATTGATCATAGATCCCCTCCTTCTGGAATGCTTTTCCATTTAAAATATTCAGTTGACTTACAGACTCTCAGTCCTGTGGCAAATGTAATGTTAAATGCTGAAATCATTTTCTCTATTCATCTAGACTAGTAAATCAGCTTGGACTTCAATCATGTAATCTGTGAATACAAACATGCTTTGTTTTCATGAGGCTGTTCTAGGTTAGAAACAAATTCACATTTTGAACTGGTGAATTATGACATTGTTCAATGATGTTCTAGTTTATCTTTAACTACTTATTTCATACACTGAGGCAGGACATTGTTCTGATCTTAGGAGCTTATATTACAGAGTTAAAATGACCATAAAGTTTTTCTTTCCTACTGAAAGACTTTAGAATGAAAAGAGGCCCTATTATTCACGAGGGGCTAACAAGCATAAATACTTTCCTGAGCTAATCTATGTATGTGGGATTGAGTTTTTTAAATCTGAGAACAAATGATTGCAAAATTAAAAATATCCTTGCTTATCAGTCATTTCCTTACTATAAGCATAATTTGTTTTAGAAAAATGAGAAAATACATTTAAGCATATAGAATTCCATCTTATTTGCTTAAATTTCCATCATATGATATTGATGTATATAATTCTAGAGCTGAATTTGATATACATATACATCACATTTCTGTTCACACACATGCACACAAAATACTCAGAGTGCAGAAAACCATGCAGCACTGGTTATTTATTCCAGTGCTGAATTCCAAGTGCCTTGCTAAATTTCTTCTAAGTCCTCCACATCTGGCAGGAGGGCTTTCACAAAGCCAGCTGCCAGAATCTGAGCCTGATAAGACATTGATACTCTCATGATAAGTCAGGCAAAGCAACTTTATGACTCACAGATAGGCAGAAGTGATCAAAGAAGCTCTGGATCCATAAGCAAAGGGTTCCCAAGCCTGGGGACAGCTGCCCAGGGCAGATGCTGTCTTGTCTGCACATCCCCCATTCTGCACCGAAGCTGATGGATACAAAAAAATATTTCGCCTAGGTATTATGCCCCAGAGTGAGGGGTGGGAGCTTCTCAGATTTCTGAGCCAAATCTTTGTAGAACACCCAGTTTTTAAAAGGACAAGGATAAGGCCTGCTGTTCTGGACAGTCCTTCCATATTGCAGGATGCTGTAGATACCGTGTTTTCAGAAAGTCTACAGTTATGAGAAGTACCAGAGAGAGAGGGAATTGCTGGGTCGGCCAAGGTTGCCTGGGGACCTGTAACCCTACACATGCATGTGTTTATAGTTACGTCTTCCTACAAAGTGGACTCATACTGTGTATGTAGTTCTGTAACCTACCTTGTTCTATGTCATCAAAATTTGTAGCAACTTTTATTAGTTTATGTAGCACTCTATTATTGGAATGTACCATTATTTCTTTAGCCAGTCTTCACATCAAAGAATAAAATTTAAAGGATAAAAATCATGCCTTTCATACAAGTTTAAAATGAACACATCAAAGATTTCACTTATCTCTTCAATTAATGAAGGAAACAGAAAGTTAACACAGTCAGTTCACAAAAGATCTCAAAGTGTCCCACATTTAAAGAGTCAGGTAAAGAAGGTGGAAATAAATTTACAAATGATGCAGAACTAGTAAAAGTGGTTAGTATCCACATGGAGATAATTTTTATTTCTGCGAAATGAATTATTCAAATTATTTTCAGTTTTCTACAGGTGAACTCCATCTTAAAATGGTGTTACTCAAACTCAAATAATGGCAGAGGCAATGAGATAGAGCACCTAGAAAACTTTAAAATCTTTCAGAATTTTTCCTTACAATGCTTTTGTGTCAAAGTTTCCAAGTGAAGAATTTTATCACATTTAAACTACTAAATTATTGATTTCTTTATTTTTTAAAGAGAGAGGGAGAGAGAGAGAAAGTGAGAATCAATTTTATTTATATTTTCATCTGGCCTTTGTTTCCCTGACACTC
This sequence comes from Aplodontia rufa, assembly GCA_004027875.1. Lineage (NCBI taxonomy): Eukaryota > Metazoa > Chordata > Mammalia > Rodentia > Aplodontiidae > Aplodontia > Aplodontia rufa. The sequence continues at coordinate 36,714 of PVKS010001408.1, read as the reverse complement.
AGGGAATGTGGTGCTAGGATTTGAACTTGGGTCTTCACACATGCCAGGTAAGTGCTCCAACCACTGGGTCACAACTACAGCCCTGATTTCTTTAATTGTTAAATTTAGGATCAATTGCCATAAGTGTGCCAAATAACATGTAGTTTTGGGGAAGCACCAAGAATTACTTCTATTTTATAACTTTTGAAGCATAGTACTAAATTGTCCTCCAGAAAGTATATATGGCTCACAACCACACCAGTGGTATAAGTGAGTGCCACTTTCCCTGTTAAATAAAAGAAAATGAAACAAAGAACAAATAGAGTTGAACAGTGGTTAGAGTAGTAAAAAACAGATTTTATTTAGAAACTATTACAAAGAGGGAAAGAAGACCTCAGTATCAAGTCAGGCTCAGTTCCAAATACAACAAGGACAATTGAGGATGCATAGCCAAGGAGTTGGGTGGAAGTCTCTGGATAAAAATTGACTAAGAGCCAAGCTCAGGGGTTAATGGGCATTCTGGCTAAACCAACTCCACAAGATTCATACTGAAAGCAGGCTGGTGTAATCAGATATTAAGGGTGAAGAAAGAAGAATTTGATCAGACACCTAGGGTTGTTTCAGTCAGCTTTTACATTGCTGTGGCCAAAATACCTAATAGGAACTATTTAGAGGAGGGAAAGTTTATTTGGGGCCTTCAGTTTTAGTGGTCTCAGTTCATTGATGGCCTACTTCATTGCTCTAGGCCCAAGAATCATAGCACATTATATCACCATGGAAAGACCCAGCAGAGGAAATCTATGCTGCTCTTGGCAGGGTCAGGAAGTTGGGGGGCGGGGATGCTGCAGGAAGAACAACCCTTCCAGGACACACCCTCAGTGACCCAACTCCTCCAGCCACCTGCCTACAGTTACCACCATTCAAACTAGGATGGACCAATTAAATTACAGCTCTCTCGTAATCTAATCAGTTCACCTCAACATTCCTGCATTAACAGGAGCTTTTGGAGGACAACTCATATCTGAATCTTAAACAATGGTGGTCAGATATGGAAGGTAAGGATTCTTCTCAAACTGATTTAGCAGGATTTTGTTAAAAATAGAGCAATGTAAAGATGAGTAAGGAAGCCCAAAGATAAAGGCCCAGTTGAGAAGAAGGTTCAAAAGAGCCTGACTAAAGTTTGGTCAAGGAAAGTCTTAGTTTTCCCAAATCATCACTGAAGGTTATTACATTTTCATGAATTATTTTAATCTGTGATGACAACTTTGGCTTTAAAATGCTCCACAAAATGTGTTCCTTGGGATTCCTTTTTCTTTCTCATCTGACATCTCTTGCAGAACTCTGATGGTTCACTGGTGACAAACTTCTTTTCTGAAATTCCCATGGACAGCCGAAACTTGAGTGGCAACAAAGGCCTTTGTCTTGCTAGACATGATCCTCTTTATTTTCTACACGAACTCCTTTTCCCTCAAGGTTTCTGGGCATCTCTTTTGGTGTGATGGTTTCAATACTTTCTTGCATATTCAGTTATTGTTGGGAAGTCTCCAGCATAGGAACCATGGTCACTCTGCACATAGCTGAAAGTGTGGTGCCACATGCCCTGGCAAGACTTATTTGGGCCACACTCTTCCTCCTCTTCCTTTGGTCTTTTGATGGTGACCTGTGAAAGAGCAACAGAGTCGCCCTTGTTTCTTCACCCCACCATCTCTTCTTTTTGTGCATTTGCAGAAATTTGGGGCCTGGCAGTAAATACTGGATGCAAAGTGACTTTCAATTTTTCACACAAATAAATGTGCTCCAGAGCAACTGTGCTTCTCTCTATCTCTTCCTTCCTTCCTTTTTGCTTATTTTCTCTAATGCTTGACAATGTGTTTATGAGAATTCAGCCTTCCTCATAGGGGCTCATTTGAACAAATGTCAAGATTTGTTTGCAATTCCCAAGTTATAATCAGTCCTAAATCATGTCTTTCCTCATTTAGAATGATAGTGGTATCATGTTTAAATAACTATTAAGGTTAGTCTTAGAGCAATAAAGAATGAATGACAAAGTGGGAAAATAAATTAGGAAGAGAAGTGTAGGGAGGTAGGAAGCAACCGTTTTAAGAGGTCAACCAGTGTTTTCTTGCTAATTTAGTGTGAACACAATGGTGTTTTGTTTGTTGTGTGTTTTAGCATCAGTTCCCTACACTACTATATTTAACTACAGCTACCCTCTCACCTGCTGTATCTCCCCAGGTTTCTGGTTGCTGATGTAGCAGGAGTCCTCAAGGAGTAGAAGAAACCAAGCCAGGATTGAGTAATAGAGGCAATAACTCACATCTTATCCTGGCCTAACAAATTATCACTTTGTATCTAAAGGAATAATGCACCATTTAAAGCCTAGATTTTTAAGGGACTGGGAGGGCCTCACAGCTTACAATATGTCTGCTTTTCCAATATACCCAAATTTCTTACATAGGGTAACGCCAAGTTTTGCCTTAGAATTCGATGTTTATTTCTTTCTAGCATAACAATGCAATCATGGATCAGCTTGGGAGATTTGTTCCATGTGTCATTCAGGGATCCAAAATAATAAAGACTCTGCCATCCTTAACATGTGATTTGCAAAATCCACATGTTTGTTTTTATTCAATAGGCCAGGTGTGGGAGATGCAAGGAGTATACCAAAGAAGTCTTAAGAGAAAGTAGTATATTACGTCCCCTCATGAATTATTAGTTAAAGGTCAATGACTTGCCACCCAACTACAGTGGGGGCTGAAAAATGTAATCTAATTGTGTGTCCAAGAAGAGAATGCGTACTTTATTGAAAAGAGAGCAATCTCCAGCACACACCATTTCTTATACTCAGATTTTTTTCTACAAATGTGAAATAAGGTGAGGAGTTAATATAAAGACCAAGAATACTTCAACTGAATATTTGTTCCTTTAGGCAAAGAACATAGTTGTTCCTCTCTGTATCTTCATTGTTTGGTAGTGAGCGTATTACAAAGCAGAATACATGTTAAAACATTGAATGAATAACTTCAGGTATTATACAAAATTGAATGAATTTTTAAAATAATGGCTTTACCAAAATATAGTTTACAAAACATATTTAATGTATACAATTCAATGATTTTTAGTATGTTCATATAGGTGTCCAACCATTACCATAATCAATTTTAGTTTTTATTTAATTTGTTGAATATGGACTTACAATTAAAGGGGAATCATTATCAAACAATCAATAACAAATGTATATTCACATAGTTAGCCAAGACTGATGCCATTTGTAATAAATTTTAGAACATTTTGATCTTCCCCAATAGAAATCCCATCCTGATTAGCAGTCAGTCCCCATTTCTAGGCCAACTTCTCCAGCTCTAGGCAGCCACTAATCTATGTACTATGTCTATAGATGTGCCCATTCTGGATATTTCATAGAAATGAAATCATAGAATATATGGTCTTCATGAATGGCTTCTTCGCTTAGAATAATACTTTCAAGGTTTATTCTTTTTCTATTGTGTTAATATCTCTTTCCTTTTTATTGCCAGATGATATTCCATTATATGGCTATACCATATCATATTTATGTTTACCAATTGATTGGCATTTGGATTATTTCCACCATTTATAAATTATAAGCAACATAACTGAAGACTGATGCAATAACTTTTATGTAGACATATTTTCCTTTCTCTTGGCTGTGAATCTGGGAGTGGAGTTCCTGGGTCATAAGGTAACTCTATGTGAACCTTTCAAGGACCACTTGTTTTCCAAAGTGGCTGCAGCATTTTACATGCTTAAATGACTTCTTAAATCTCCAGTTCTTACAGGATGCCTGTACATATTAGGGGGTGAACAAGTTAATTACTGAATAGTTATGATGTGACAGCCATTATTCTAAATACCACAGTTATGATGGTGACCAGGGTCATGCTATGGTGGTGTTTCCAGCTGGTGAAAGGAAACAGATAACCATATAAACAAATAAAATAGATGATTTCATGTAGTGATACATGTTATGGCCATTAAATAGATTTATGTGACAGAGAGTAGCTGGGGCAAGTGCAGGAATGCTCCTTACAGTTGGGTCATTGTTGAAGGTCTCTTAAAGGAGGTTTATTCCTGTCTTTATTTTATTCTATTCTCCTACTTTTTGGAAGGCCCCTCAAAAATCTCATGGTGTTTTAATCTATTTCCTTCTGTGGGCTCTATTTTCATTAGACAACCCTCTGAGGCTATTGGAGTGAAGCCTTGCTCTGTGAAGGGCAAGGAATCATTCTGTTTGAACTGAGACCTGAATAAAACGTTCTCTCTGCCTGAAGATCTGTGTGACAAGTGTTCTAAGCAGGAAACAGTAATGCAAAGACTCTAAACATTTACTCTTCTATTACAGATTGTAAGAACTCAGTGAAGGAAAAACTCTGAGCTAACTTCCTTGAAGAAAGAGACCATTGTTCCTGTCTGTGGCTAATTGATTTCTGGACTGGGAGTTTCCATGATGACTCCTAAGTCAGGCCATGTCTCTGTGCACTTCTCATGCAGGCACAGGCTGAGCTGACTGCCACCCGAGGTTCACTGGGCTCTGAGGACAGTGGCACTCTTGACTGAAGCACATCCTCCTTTGAGCAGCAGTGTCCTCTTAAGTGTTAGCACTCTGTTGCCCAAGGCCTTCTGTAGGAATGAATGTCAAGTGCACAAGATACCCCACCTTCAGGGCTACCTCTCCAACAATCAAGGCAATGTCTTATAAACAGAGGGCCCATGAAACCTTTCTGTAAGTGGTTTCCTCTAGTCTTTCCTTTATTCTGTTCTCCCATTTTTTGGAGGCTCTTCAAAATCCTGTTGTGTTTTAACCTATCTTCTGTGGGCTCTATTTGCAATAGACAAGCACCTACTGGAGTGACGCCTTGCTCTGTGAAGGGCGCAGAACTATTCCACGGAGAGGGATATGTCTGTTTCTTGCCTAAGACTCAGGCAAGCCTGTCATAAAAAGATCCTAGAGGAAAAATAGCTGCAAACTCTGTTACTCCTCACTGAATATCCATGTAATCCAATTATAATATAGAAGCCATATTAAGAAAGAACATGTTGTTTGCTGAGGTCCACCAAAACCCAGTTTCTATTCAATTAATTTAGAGTCATTTGTGGCTTCATTAATTTATATAACGAATGGACTGTTGAGCAGTGCTACCTGCTTTGAACAGTAGTAGTTTCTGGAAATACAACACAGGCAGTGCAAGGGTCCCTGCCTTCACGGAGGATTATATGCTAGTGGGGAAGACAAGTCAGCAAGAAAATTGGTAACAGTAATAATGCTATGAAATGAATGAACTAGGAGATGATATAGAAAGTAATAATAGGACTGTCAGAGAAGCCTTTAATGGGGAAGTGACATTTGAGATGAGATCCAAGGCATGAGTTGGGGTGGGGGGTAAAGAGAGAGGTGTGTTTGTCAAGGAAGAGCAGACCAGCAAAGGAAAGAGGGGCACAAAGATGAGGACAAGACATACACACACACAAATGTATTCTGTTTGGTAAATACATACATACATATATATATATATATGTATGTATATATATGTATGTATATATGTGTATATGTATGTATATATGTGAATATATGTATATATGTGTATATATACACATATACACTTTTTTCTAGAAATAGAAATACATACTTTTTTCTTGAAATACAAATATATATTCTATTTGGTAAAAAACATTTGTATGTATATATTTGTACTGTATAGCATATCATTGGTGTGCTGAAGCTAGCTCATACCACCTCAGAAATGCAATTATATACATCTGTTATGGTTTAAATCTTAAATGTCCCCCATAGGCCAATATGCTAAAGGCTTGGTTGTCACCCTTGGCACTACTGGGAGATGGTAGAACCTTTAGGGGTGGAGCTTAGGAGGAGGAAGTAGGTCACTGGGGGTGGATTTTGAATGGGATATTGGCACTCTGGCTTCTCCTCTCCCTCTTTCTGCTTCCCAGCTGCCATAAGGTGGGCACTTTTTTATGTGAATCATCATGATGTATTGCCACACCACAGGCAATGGGGTCGAGGGACCATGGACTAAAAACTCTGAAACCATAAGCCAAAATAAACTTTAACTTCTTTTAAGTTGATTTTTTCAGGTATTTTGTCATGTGACAGAAAAGCTAACACATGTTTTCCTATTAAATGCTCAATAATGTTAGATTATATGTTGAAATCACACATAGTGGGAATATTACATGGAAATCAACAAATGCAAAATATCAAGGATTTTGGCTTTTGTTTTTTGTTCCAGATAGTTTAATGTTTATCATCACATCACTGGGTATATACTCAGGAGAAATGTCAGAGCTTTGAATGGATAAGTGTGTATCTTTAGTAGATATAACCAAACAAGTTTTCCCAAGTGGCTGTACCAATTTATAGTCTCACCAGTAGAACTGCAATATAAGAGAGTCCTGTGGACCATGTCTTCATCAATGCTTAGTATCTTTTTAATTTCAGCCATTCTGATGAACATCTCATTGTCATTTTAATTTGCATTTCTCTACTTCATAATAGGCTGAACACCTTTTCATATGCTTCTTGGTTATTTGGATATGTTCTTTTGTGAAATCCCTGTCAAGCCTTTTGTCAATTTTTTTTAAGTAATAAAATTTTTACTAGAAGTTAAAATAAACCCTGGGGGACTCTTTCTTCATTGCTCAAAAACCTTTTTCTCCCTGGTGGTCTCACAGGATTCACTCTGATGTAATTGCTTCCCTCACTAGCTAATTTATACACACTATGTTATAGCTACAATAAGTCTTAATTAACATTTCCACTATTATCATTCAAGTGCTAATTTTCAAGTTGTAGCTATCAAACTTCTGTGAGCATAATATTTACCTGGGGTACATCTTCTTTTATTATTTTTAAATTACAAATAATCATTGTATATATTTATGGGGTACAATGTATATTTTGATACATGTTTACAACATGGAATAATTAAATCAGGCTAATAAACTAATCCATAACTTGCATACTTATCATTTTATGATGAAAACATTTAAAATGTACTCTCAGCAATTTTGAAATATACAATGAATAATTATTTATTATAGTCACCATTTCTGTGCATGAGTCAATAAAGCATATTCTTCCTGTTTAATTAAAACTTTGTAACCTTTGATCAATGTCTCTTCTTCCCCTGTCTAGCCCCCTCTCTCAGTCTCACATAACCATCATTCTACTCTCTACTTCTGTGAGTTCAGCTTTTTTAAATTCTAAATATAAGTGAGATCACATGTTACTGGTCTTTTTATGCCTGGTTTATATCACTTTAGCATGATGACATCCAGGTTTACCCATGTTATTACAAATGTCAGTTTCCCCCCTTTTAAGGCTGAATAATATTGCATTTATATATATGCAATGAATTACATATCATATGTGTATGCTTTATGTAAATGCATACATTATGTATATTTACATGTGTTTAATATATACATCTATATATAATATAATATGTATAAATATGTATCTATGTTATATATACACACACACATGTACATACATACATACATACTGCATTTTCTTTATCCATTTATCAGACTACGTAAAGAAACACTGACCTGAAAATTTCCTAAATCTTAGGAAGGTTATGGACATACAGATTCAGGAAGCTCAAAGGATCCCAAGCAAGATCAATTTAAAAATAATATTCTGAGGACTGGAGAGGTTGCTCAGTGGTAGGTCACTTGTCTGGCATGCATAAGGACACAGGTTCAAACCCTAGCACCACATGCACAACTAAGTGGAAGAAAATCAAGAAGCAGATGAAAGAAAAAATTAACTCTCTCTGTCTCTTAAGAAAAAAAAAAAGAGCTGGGAATATGGCTCAGTGTTAAGCCCCCCTGGGTTTAATCCCTGGTACAAAAAGAAAAAAAAAAACCAAACACACACACACTACTTTGAGGCTCAGTTCCCATTTTTCTATTGGGTTTCTATTCCATTTCTTTCTTTCCTGTGGTTACAAGTCTGTATCAGTTATGTGCCCCTGAATAAGAAACCAGCTCCACATTTACTGACCTAAAACCATCATTGTGCCATTTGTTCATGATTCTGTGCATTGGCAACTTGGGCTGGGTTCACCTGTGTTGGTCCCTGCAGCTTCAGATATCTGAAGGCTCCCCAGGAGCTGGACAGTGAAAGATGGTTCCATTCACATGTCTGCTTTTGTCCAGAGTGCTGCTCTTCTCTTCTGTGGCTTAGGCAGTAGGCTGTTCAAGTCTCTTCATAGTGAATTCACACTTCCAAACATAACAGAAAAGAACAAACTCCAACACACACACAGTTTCAGCCTGTACTTGTGTAATGTTCGCTCATGACACATGGGCCAAAGCAGATGCCATGGCCAGTTTAGAACTAATGTGGAAGGGACTGTACAAAGGTGTGCTCCTTGGAAGGTCTGATTCGTTGAGCCCCATTATTGTAGCAGACTGTCACCATCACAATCTACCACAATATCCTTTATCTACTTTCATAATAATACAAGTTAGAAATTTTCATTACACTGCTGGTAGGACTTCAAACTGGTTCAGCCACTATGGAAAGCAGTATGGAGAATCCTTAAAAAATGAAGGATGGAACCACCTTATGACCCAGCTATCCCACTCCTTGGTATCTTCCCAAAAGAGTTAGAGTCAGCATATTATAGTGATGTGGCTTCATCAATGTTTATGGTAGCTCAATTTACTATAGCTAGATTATGGAACCAACCAAGATGCCACCTCACTCAACGAGTGGGTTCAAAAACTTTGGTATATTTATACAATGGAATACTACTCGGCTATTAGAGAAAACATTATTATGACTTTTGCAGCCAAATGGATGGAGATGGAAAAAATTAAAAAAAATAAAAAGGAAAAAAAAAGATAATAAATGAAGATAATAATACCCTCAAAAAAATTATGCTAAGTCAAGTATCCCAATCTCAGAGACTCAAGGGCTGAATGGTTTCTCTCATTTGTGGAAGCTAGAATACATCAGGAAGCAGTATGTTAGACGGCTATGCTTATAATAACTTCAAATGATTCTCAGCGCAACAGGGAAATGACTCCCTAGGATACTTGGAGGCGTAGGGAGGGGGATGGGTGGGAGGGTGTAAGAAGAACTCCTAGGAGACTGGAGAGTGGGAATTTGGGGGAATCATCTCAGAAGGAGATCTCTGTCCTCCACGAGATATCCATTTAACTCAGCAGTTCTTCTGGGGGAAACAGCAACGGGGGGAACCCAAGCTGGGCATCCATGATATGGCATTAGCCCTGGATAACTAAGTATATATGCATTGGTTCTTGAATGTTGGATAATGTTTCCCCCTCAGTTGTATCTCTATATCCATCTAATAAATAAATTTAAAAAAAGTAATTTTCATTACATCATACATGGACTAGATAATTAGGTACACTAATAGGAAAAGAGGTAAGATGATCCAAAGAGTAAGGGCCTTAATAGTATGAAGTCAGATCAGATTGACAGAAAGCTACACTGCAACCTCTGAGTAGAACAGAAAAGGGATTTGTTTGTCTCACCTTTACTTTCGTCAGGGTTTCTTTGGCTACTTCTGTATCCAAGGAGCCCTAGAAGATACTATTGTGTTACTCTTCTCTTCTGGGAAAGCCCTGCCTCCCCGCAACCTCCCTCTACTTTAGCCTGACCCCATCTAAACCACCTGCTTACCATCACCTAGAATCCCCTTGATTGAAGAAGGTAAAGACAATTTTCCATTGTTAGCCATAAATACTTTATATTTAAATGTTTGAGTTAGCCACTGGCTTAAATGAAATCCAGTTAAGCTTAAAAGATAATAGCGAGATAGCAAAATCTATGTTCATAGCAGCTCAACTTACAACCATTCCAGATGCCCCTCACTGGATGAATGGATCAAAAAACTGTGGTGCTGTGGTACATTTGTGCATGTGTATGTGTATACACACAATGGAATTGTACTCAGCAATTGGAAAAAATATTTTGGCCTTTGAAAGTAAATGGATTGCAATGGAAGAAATTATGCTGAGTGAAGTTAGCCAAACCCAGAGAATCAAGGGTCGAATGTTTTCCTTCATTTGTGGAGGCTAGAGCAAGACCCAGGCTTGAGCGAAAGGTTGTCAAACTCATGTATTAGACCCAGAAAAGGCACAGCAACCCATAATCTAGGGCAACCATAGATATATGGGGTGGGGAATAGGTGGAGGGGAGGAGAGATGGAGGGATCTGGGGAAACAATCAACAATGTAGCATACTTTTTACCCCCCCCCCGAGAATCCAAATAATATTTATGCAATCATTTAATTCTGGAAAACTCACAATTTAAACATTTCTATTGGTGGTTGGGGTCTTTGATACAGAAGAATCAAGAGACTGGGGTGGGGGCGATGTGGGGATAATTCTGGTTTGAGAACAAATGCATATCATATTGTTACTTTATAAGCATTTAACTCAACTCATTAATAAAAAAATTTTCAAAAAAAATAATAACAAATCATTCCCTTTGGGATGTGGGAGTCAATTTCTGCCCAGAGTAGAAAACTGAAAGGTGCAAGGTACCTGAAGGTGGGCAAAAGATTCCTTATATGCAGAAAGTGGAAATGTTGGGGCTAATGATGGAGCTTACTGATAAGGGTCCTTCCCTAGCATACAAGAGGCCTTGGGTTCAATCCTCAGTATAGCAGGAAAAAATAAAGGTACCCAGTTTCCTCTTGAGAACCCAGGCCCTGGGACAAAACCTGTCCTATATGACTAGCCAGGACAAGTCCCCCACCAAACCCCCACTTACTAAGCTGTGAGGGGATCTCCAGTTCCTTATGTTCTAATGTTCTACTTATCAGTGACCTTAGGAAGTCATTTTGTCTCTCTAACCCAGAAACACCTGGTAATGAAATGAGAACCCACCAGAGTGTGAACAGTGCTCACAAAATAATGACAAATGACTTCGCAATTTCCTTTGACCAAGATATTTATTATTTGGCATTAGGGACTAAATCATTTTCTGATTTCTTTATAAATCTTTTAAAAATTATGAGAGTCCAAATTTATCTTGTGAAGAGAAATTTATTATAAAGTAACTCTCATTTGGAGTGCACAGATTTTTAATGTAATAGTAAGTGCTTTTTAATTAAAAAAGCAATTCATGCTTATGAAGGAAACCTTGGAAAATATATGTAATTAGACAAAAGAAAAATACCCATTGTGTCATCAACCAATCACAAACACCTCTGTTAATATTTTGATATTATCCTTAGAAATGTTCTGTACTTAAGTATTTGTGCTTTTATTTTATATAATTGAAGTCATACTGTGTTTATAATTTTCAAGCCTGCTTTTTAACACTTACTCTTTCAGCATAGGCCCTTTCACATCAGTTTACAGAGACTTTTTAAAGGTACCTTTTTTTTTTTTTCCAATACCAGGAATGAACCCAGGGCCTTGTGTTTGCTAGGCCTGAAGGCACTTTTAAAAATAACCATTAAATAGTCTAACAAGCAGAGATAGAAAAATTGCCTTCATAATCAGACAATTAAGTTTTTAAATTCCCAGCATTTTGAAAGCTAAATCTATTAAATATTAAATGCACCACAATTCATTTGTTTCCTTTTTTGGTAACCATGACATTTCAGAAATTTTGACAATTGCTAAAAAATACTGACCCCTCATCAACCGAGTAATAAAATTACCTTAAATGATCTCTTAAAGAGTTTATACATCCCTGGTGCAGTGAAGTGAAACAATGTCCTATTCAAGTTTCCATAAATATTTTATTACCTTAAATATCATGCCAAGTTTCCAAGACTGTACTCAGTTCCATGCTACAGGGCAGGCAATCCACATGACAGGAACAGAAGGGGTTTTTGATTCTATCTTTTCCAAAACTTTGATCTATACCTTTGCTATAAAAATGATATGATCATTTTAGCACTCTACTGTAAAGCATGATCTTTATTTTATATTTCACTGGAAATAGTGACAATGATGTTCTAAGATGCTTAGTTGGAGCAGGTAGCAGAACAAAATTATGCAAACACATGCCTATTCATAGTTCTTCTACTTTGCAGAGTTTGGAGGATGTGAGAAGGTGTCAAGTGTATAGTTTTCTCCATCTGAGTGATTAACCTTTCTTTTAATTAAAATTAGGCCTAACTATGATTATTAATTTTATTCTTCAACAATTAAGAAGTGTCTACCAAGTAGATAATCCAAATGCTTCATGTTCCTTATTTTTTAATTTCTTCTAAAGGCACTTTTTAAAATTAAGATGTTTACCACCTAATTTATGGAAAGACTTGTTTACAGTGTTTAACAATCAGGACTCCAGTGGTAAGTGACCAAAAAAAAAAAAAAGTCAGGCCCATCCAAAGTGCTGGCCTAGACCTCTTCTGATCCAGGGCCTGCCTCATACCCAGGATAGCCCCAAGGAAGGACCCCTCTGGAGCACCCCTGCCTAGCCAATATGCCAACCCAAGTTTCTTCTGATCCCAGCCCAAAAGATGCTCAGGGCACCCTGGAGAGGACACCATCTGGAGCAGCCCACATTCAGCTGATTCCCCAGCCAAGACCTCTGGTCCTAGGCCTGACAGGTGCCCAATAAAGCTCCAAGGACCCTTGCTAGAGCAGCACAGTTGCATTGCATTTCTGAAGGTTCAGATACATTGGTCCTGTTCAGGTACACCCTGCACCTCTGGGACCTAAGAACTAATTTCACACCCTTGCCATTGTACTTCAACAATCCAGCGGGATGACCCACACACCTGACAGGTTCCAGATCAGCACCCTTGAGCCTACATCCAAAATGTACAGCAAAATGAGGCTCCAAACACAAGCAGCTTTTTGGAAGAAAGTGGTCATCAATGAGGTTTTGTCTCACCTTGCAAGTAAGAATCACCTGGAAACCTGCCTTGCTTCCCCACAGGAAATCTCAATTCAGAGATCCAGAAGAAGAAGTTGTCCAAAAATGAAGAATCAAACTAGAAAAGGCTCACCTCAAACCACAACTCCCCTAACAAGGAGCCTATTGGTAGTGAGTGGAATGAATACATGGAAAAAATGATCAACAATCTGATTACTGAAAGGAACAATGAATTAAAGAATATATAACGAAGGGACTAAGTGAGAAAACTCAAGAGATGAAAAACTGAAAAAGGAAGTAACAGAGCTGAAAACTTCAATCACATTAGAGGAACAATAGAAGAATTTAATAATAGATAATTTCTATGGAGAACATAACCTCAGCTCCTGAAAACATATATCAATGAGGATAGGCTTAGTAAGCTTGAGTGCACGGATGACAAAATGAAAAAAAAAAAAACAGCATGCACAAAATGTTTAAAATCTCTGAGATGAAATCAGAAAAAAAATCTAAGAGTAATCATGATACAAGAAGAAATTGAAATGCAAATGAATAGCATAAAGAAAATTCTCAATGAAATAGTTAATGAAAAATTTCCCATTTTAAATTGAGATATGCTCATCCAAGAAGTGTAGAGAACACTTAATAGGCCTGATGAAAAGAGAAGTTTCACCAAGACATGTCATATTCAAAATGCATAACATAAATCAAGAAAAAATATTAAAAGCTGCAAGAGAGAAATGCCAAATCACATTCAGAGGCAAACCAAGAAGGATCACCTCTGGCTTTTCCGCTCAGGCTCTAGAAGCAAGAAGATCCTGGAAAGAGATCTTTCAATGTCTGAATGAACACAACGAGTAGCTGAGAATACTATACCTAGAAAAACTCAGCTTCAAATTTGATGGGAAGATAAGAACTTTTCATGATAAGATCAAACTTGCAGCATTTATGAATGGAAAGCCAGTATTACAAAGAATCGTCAAAGATAAACTCCAGAAAGAAGAACAAGCAAAAACTCCTAAAAAACAAACAAAAAAATCCAACAATATGCTGCTTATAGGAGACCCATCTTACAGCCAATGACATCCTCAGAATGAGGGTGAAATTATTGGGAAAAAGTCTGCCAGGTATATGGCCTAAGAAAGGAAGCTGGAGTTGCAAAACTTATATCCAACAAAATAGGTTTAAAACATAAATTAATCAGAAGTTAAAGAAGGCCACTACATCCTAGTAAAGGGAACAATACAACAGTAAGATATAACCATAATAAATATATACTCTCCAAGTACCAATGCTCCCAACTATGTAGAAAAATGACTCCATGACATAAAACCACTTGTGGACTTCAACACAATAACATCAGGAGATTTTAATACTACTCTGTCACCAATGGACAGATCATCAAAGCAAAAGAACAATAAAGAGATCTCCAGCCTAAACAACTCCATAAATCAAATGGACTTAACAGACATCTACATCTATTCCACCCCAAATCATCTGAATATTACTTTTTCTCAGGAGCATCTGAATTCTTCTCCAAAACAGATCATATTCTAGTTTACAAAGGAAATCTCAGTAAATATAAAAAATAGTATTCCATTTATCCTATCAGACCATGATGCCATGACCCTAGTAATTAACAGCAAAAATTATAACAGAAAAACACATATATATGAAAATTGAATAATGCCCTATTAAATGAAGAATGGATCAAAGCAGACATGAGAGCAGAAATCAAGAAATTCCTGGAAAAGGGGCTAGAGTGGTGGCTCAGCGGTTACAGCACTTGCCCAGCATGCACAATTACACAGGTTCAAACCCCAGCACCCATGTACACAACTAAGTGTCACAACAATGAAAGCCATATGAAAAACTAAAATTGATTCTCTCTCTCTTTCTCACTGTCCTTCTCTCTTGCTATCTCTTTCTCTCTCTCTCGTTTTTTTTTTTTGAAAAGAAATACATGGAAGAGAATGAGAATGAAGACACAACATATCAAAACCTTTGGGACAGCATGAAAGCTTTCTTAAGCAGAAAATGCCAATGTTAAAAACCAGGAGAGCTCTCAAATACATAAGCTATAAAGTTTCTGCTCCACTTCAAATTCCTACAAAATGAAGTACAATCTAATCCCAAAGCCAGTAGAAGGCAGGAAATAATCATGATCAGAGCTAAAGTCAATGAAATTGAGAACAACAATAACAACAACAAAAAAAAAACATAAAAATAATCAATGAAACAGAGCTGTTTTTTTGAATAAATAAAATTGACACTCTTAGCTAATCTCACTAAAAGAAAGAGAGATTTGAAGCAAATTAACAAAATCACCAACTGAAAGGGAGTGATCATCCCCATGGAAATCCAACAGATTATCAAAACCTATTTTGCAAAACTGTGCTCCTCTAAATTAGATAATCTGGAAGACATGGAAAATTTTCTAGACATACACGACATCCCCAAATTGACGCAGGACAATATAGAAATCGTATTCAGCCCAATAATAAGCACTGAAATCCACATAGCAATTAAAAGCCTTCAAAAGAAGAAAAGCCCAGAACCTGATGGATTCCCTACTGAGTTTTACCACACCTATGTGAAAGAGATAATACCTCTCATTATTAAGCTATTCCAAGAAGTTGAAAATATTGGGAACTGTCTTAAACACTTTTTATGAGGCAACAATGATCCTGATACCAAAACCCAACAAAAGCACATCAAAAAAAAAAAAAAAAAAAAAAAAAAAGAAAAAAAACCACAGACCAGTTTCCCTGATGAGCAAAAATCCTTAAAGAAATGGTAACAAACTGCATTCAAAAACACATCAAGAAGATAATTCACCACAAACAAGGGGGCTTCATTCCAGGGATGCAAGCCTGGTTCAACATATGCAAATCAATAAATGTGATTCATCATTTAAACAGAATTAAAGACAAAAACCATATGGTCATCTCAATTGATGCAGAAAAGGCCTTCAATAAAATCCAACATCCATTTATGCTTAAAACTCTAAAGAAAATAGAGACCAAAGAATCTTAACTTAGTAAAGACCATATGTGCCAAACCCTCAGCTAGTATAATACTAAACAGAGAAAAGTTCCATTTGCAGTGGAGTTCTACTCAGCTATTGGAAATAATGATATTGTGGCCTTTGAAGGTAAATGGATGCCAATGGAAGAAATCATGTTGAGTGAAGTTAGCCAAGCCCAGAGAGTCAAGGGTTGAATGTTTCTCCTCATTTGTGGAGGCTAGAGCTAAACCCAGGCTTGGGTGAAAGGTTGTCAAACTCATGTATTAGACTCACCAAGGGCATAGCAACACATAATCTAGGCAAACCATAAACATGTAGGTGGGGAAATGGGGAGAGGAGAGGCAGAGGGATGGGAGAGGGAGGGAAGTTAGCTAGTGATCTAGGAAGACAACAATGCAGCATACTACTCCCCTGCTCCAAGAAGTCAAATAATACTTATGCAATTATTTAATTCTGGAAAATTCACAGATATATATATATATATATATATATATATATATATATATACACACACACATACACATATATATACAGACACACACATATATACATACATATATACACATATATATACACACACACATATATATACATATAATAATTTGTTGTAGGGGCATAATATAGAAGAATCAAAAGACTGGTTTTGGGTGATATGGGGGTAACTATGGTTTTGGATCCAATGCCTATCATGTTACTTTATATGCATTTATGATTGTGCAACAACTCTTTAATAAAAAGTCAAATTCTAATTTGCTTAGATAAGAATAAAACAATAATAAAAGAAGAAGGAAGAGGAGGAGGAGAGGAGAAGAAAGGATAAGAAGAAGAAGACTAGAAAATTGAAGTGGAGTACCAGCCTAATGTAGCTACCCTGGCTCAGATGATGCCTCAGCAACCCATTTCCTGATTTTGACATGTCTTTGTTCTGGTTTTCCCTGGGGAAGATCCATTCTCAAACAAACCTCCTCTCTTGCAGTGATAAGACATCTACTTCAGGTCCATCCTGGCATTCAGGGAAAGAACAGTGTGGAGACACACTCAGTGAAACCTGTTCTCTTTGATTCAGGTTAGGTAACGTATCCAACCCTAAATCAACCACTTTTCCAAGGATTAAGTGTCATGCTTATTATTCCATACCCAAATCAGAGTGGAACCCTACCTGAATTCTCTCCTCCCTTGTGACTCCATCCCTACTCACCTGCTTAATTTCATCTCCCCCAAATTCATATTTTGAGATCCTCAGTTGCATCTGCGATACCAGGAAGCAGAGAGTGGGGTAAGGAGGGAGAGAGAGAGAGTAGGGACTAGACCAAGGTATAATCTCCATGGACATACACCCAAGGACCCACTCCCTTTAACTAAAACCTCAATCTTGGACTTCTAGCCTCTAAAATTATGAAAAATAATTTCTGTTGTTTAAGACACACAGTCTGTAATACCTTGTGTAGCAGCCTATGAGCATATCACCAAAGGCAGAAGTAATCCCTTTCTTATTCTAAATTTCCATCGTCTTTTTGGATTTTTTAACTTTTTACCTTGTATTACAATTATACATGTCTCTGTGTCTCATCTCTCTTCCAAGACAATATGCTTATTGTGCGCAAGCCCTAATTGTAATTCATTTTCACACTATCCACATTGTACTTATCCATTCATCAAATGATTATTGTATGCCTGCTATAAACTATGCACATATAAAATGCTTAGTTGGCACTCAATAAATATTTGGTAAATGAATAAATATGACCCCAAAGAAGCAGGTGACTGACATAAATCATTATGCAATGCCAGTTCTTAAAGAATGCATGATTAATTGAAGAACAACAGTCAGAAACATATGGACATACCCTTGAGGAGGAGCATTTGTGCCAAGAACATGTGCTGACTACAGCATTTTAATATTTTCTTGTTGCTTATCCCTGTAGGGGCTAGAAGCTCAAGTGAAGTTAACAGGTCATTATTATAATAAATTTCTATCTGATCATAGCCAGAACTATACTCAGCTGAGTGGAAAGGAGTTCAAGAACTTAGTTGGTATGTGACCTAAATAACTGGACTCCTTAGGTAAGAGTGTTAACAGTATATTTTCTCAGGTTAAATTTGATACATAGGCATCCACAGATCATTGGGGGAAAAAAAGAAAAAGCTTCGTGTAGTAAAATCTTCTGGAGTAGTCTGTTGTTTTTGTCAACAAGCACCCACACTCCGTACTTCCAACAGAAGCCCATCTTTTGTCAGAGGCTTGACTCCATTCCCTATCCCAAGTCTATCTCTCTGGTAAACCCATTTCTCAGCCAAAGGGTAGATGTATTCCCTTCTGGAACCTTGAACTGTGAACAGTGTCATAAGAGCACACAATGGAAAACAGAACAGAAATGGTTAGGGTCTCAAATTCCATTTGTAGTCCCCTGACCAAAGACAGCAAGCATTTCAATTTGTCTTGGTTCCTGATAGTCTGATTATCCAGCAACTGACCAGAACCGGGAAGTGGATCATTCAAGAGACGTAGACCATACAGTAATCCTGTATGTGCATGTTTGTTCCACATAGCAAAAATAGGTAAGAATTCTCCCCCAAGAGAGCTAGAGATCACAGAGGACAAGGGATAAGAAAAGCCATCCTCAAAAGAAATGCAGTGAATTGAAGTGGCTGACCAAAACCCCTTCAATTTCAAGGTAGAAAGCTCTCTATTCTCAAATGTGAGCTTGGTACAATTTTCTTGGTCCTTCTCTCCCTTATTGGATAACTCAGTCTCCTGGCAGTGGTTAAGGAGCTGCACATTCTCAGTCTGACTGAGAAGACTGGTCATTCCTTATAGAACTTTGACTTAGATCTAAATGTATATTCTAGTTCTAACACTAGTAGCAGTAGTTTCAGCATTGGACTTTAAATACTGACTGGATGAGTCATGTAAGTGTTACCCATGGGGGGGGGTAGTGGGTAAGTTTTATTTCCATGTGGAAATTTCTACAAATGTAAAGAAAGAAAGATGATTTGCAAGGATGTGTAGGTGCCGGGAAACCAAAAATATAGGTGACAACAGAGAAGTGACAATTTTACTCCTAATATCCTTCTTCTTCCTTGGACAACATATTCAGGCTGAGTAACTGTAGTATATACAGTGGAGGCAAATGGTTTGGAATTAAACATAGAGAGGCCAGATAGAATTCTAAAACCATAGTTTAGGTGAGAAGTGATGAGAGACTTAAACTCAACACAGTAGAGATGGTGATTGGGGAAGAGAAAATAGAATGAGCAACAATTCAAAACTGGCAAGGTGAAAAAGAGAGACCACCCAAAGGTGGTTCTGAGGCTTGAGGCTTTGTTTCTATGGTTAGAGAGAATGGGGCGTATTGTAGGAAGAACACTCTTGCAGGCAAAGGATAATTGAATTCAGTTTTGAGAAACCAGTTCACTTGTTTACAAGATAACCCTTTGGATACTTAAAGTAGACAGTTGGCTCTGTTGGGAGACGTTGCAGTTTTGGGGGAATCACACAGACTTACTCAAATTAGTTTGCAGGCTTGCTGGTTTTGCATTAGCCCATGTGACACAGACCACATCTGTGGTGGTCATTTCTTGGTGTGTGTTAGATGTTGTTGTTGTTTGTCATCATGTAACAGATATTTGTTTTTTGGGCCAATCAATATTCAATCATCTCTAGCTGAACTAGATTATCACCTATTTTTCTCAAGGACATAAGTATCATTCCTATATGTGCTTCTTGTTGTAAGTTTACTTAACATATCTTGTCTCTGAACAAGAGTGGGACATGTGATCCAAGCTGGGGTAATGTTTCTTTTTCTCCCAGGTCTTTGAATCTTGAAAGGAGTTGGAGAAATTGCACAAACATTTGGTGTAGGTTTGTTCCAGCAATGGCATCTTAATAGGTCATGTGTTTTACTACCTAGGTGTCTTAGCAGTCCTGATGCCTCATTTTCTTCAAACGCAATTCCCCAGCCTTCCAGCAGTTTTCTTTTCTAATTACAACCATCACTGCTGGTGTCTGTTGATTTCAGTCATGAAAATCTTGATGTGGAAATAATCATAGAGTCAGCACTTATCTGCATTCTCTCAACAGCACTATTCTGAATTATGTAAGACAATAAATAAACTAATTTTCTTAAAGCCATAGATAGCTTAACCAACTGAAAATTTCCTCATGTTTGAACACTATTTATATTTTGAATTAATTAATATCTAACCTGGATTCTGTCTACAAATGTTTAAACCTGAAGTATTGAAGAAAGAACATTTAGAAATGTGATAGTCCATCACATCTATTATAAACATGAGGGTACAGGATAAGACAAGGTTAGGTGCATCTAGGCTTTGTTTTAAATTCAGCAGTGCATAAGGACCCACTCCAGATCTGTTTAAGTGATCCATTCTCAGCTAAAAATCCTTTCCCTTAGCTCTCAGTTAAAATCCACTGTATTAATATCGAAGGACCAAAATCAACAAGTTATTGCATCTTATAATTATTGGCACTATACCAGCAATCATATAAGGATTACTGAGTTTGTCTTGGTGGCAAAACATAAAATTATGAGAGGTTATCCTCCATGTTCCATGTGGGACAAGCATGCAGAATGTGTTAGCTTGTGTGGCAAGGATGGGAGAAGGCAACCCTGCTAATGCTGGTGAGGTGTGAATTTACAAATACTGGGAGTTATTTGGTTGTAACTAGGAAAGTGAAAATGTGCATAGTCTGTGAACTAGTAAGTTTGGATCCTTGTGAGTTTTCACCAATCAAGATTCATGTTTATTACAGCACTGTTTTTGCTAACAAAATTGGAAATAACTGGTGAGCCAACAGATGGGAACAATGGATAAATAATATGTAGCATACTACTCTGCATAATTTTTTAAATGTATCAGATTTATCCATATATAACATGGATAACTCATAAGCATGATTTTGAGTAAAAAAAGTTAAAAATGATATACAGAATAACTGAGGTATGATACCAGTATTCTAAATTTTATAAAACTCACAAAAAATATTATATGTGGATGTATAAGTATGTATAAAACCAAAAGTGGAATGTTAGACAATTCACAAATTACTTAACATTACTTATGAGATGGGAGAAAATTATATTGAGTGTGAAGGAAACCAAAGGCCTTAATTTTATGTGGAATATTTTAATGTTTTTAAATTTTTTTCTTTAAAATAATTATGAAAAAAATTAAATTTGTTGTGGTTACATTTGCATAGCCTATTAAATCTGTATTTTTTGTTGTTTCAAAACCAAGAGTCTTTTCAAGTCCACCACTATGTATGCTTGATTCTGTCATTCATTCATTCTCCAGCAAATACATATCACTTGCCTGCTATATTTGAGACACAATGTTTGATACCATAGAGAGGAACAAAAATATGTAAGATGTGGTCCTACTCTCATGGAGGTCTTTAGACATTAGAATTTAAAAGTTCCTGTTGGGAAAAGTATGTGTGGGTTCAGACATGCCTCATAGTGGAAATATTTTCAACAGGCTTATGATATGAAATGATTACAGTTGTCATGAAGTTATATGTGGGTGGACTTCACTCTGAAAACATAACGGGAAAATCACCACTTACAAAGGATTAAATTTGGATGTGATTGGCACTTTAAAAGGGAATTACTCCCTTTTTAAGAAATGATTCATTGCAGGACTCTTCTCTGAACATATAAAATGTGATACTATATAAAAAAAATTACAGTCTCCTTATGCCAACCTTTTTGGGTAACATGTTCATTATGTAAATTAAGATGTACTAGTATAGAACAAAATTTTTTCACCTGGAAAGTTTTTTCACTGATACACAAAGAATAAGTCAAGCATACACAGAAACTTGTAGCTTAAAACATTCATGTAGCTGCATGGTCAGCTTTGAAGACCCAGTGAATAAATATGATCAAACAGGTGCTGGAAACCCAATAGGAAAGCATTCCCTGGGGTATCTTTCCATTGAAGACTTCACAGGAGCCACAGCCTGATAAAACAGGAAAATGCAAATTTTTGCAGATGCCTCCAGTAGGGAGGGAAAGTAAAGGATGTTATGCTGAACTCTGTCTCTAAGATGTTGAACAGTCACTTCCCTGCTCTATTAGAAAAGGGATGGACCAACCTTGGGAGAAGATGTGGAATCCAAAATATAGTCTGCTTTATTCACAGACATTTGGAAAGGGCAAAATGAAAGAAAGAAAGAAAGGAAGGAAGGAAGGAAGGAAGGAAGGAAGGAAGGAAGGAAGGAACTGATGAAGGCTTTAGGTAAAACTAGAGGAATTTGAAGACTACTGATAAGGGAGACTTCCCAGGAAGACCTATTCCTTTAGTAGAAGCTCAATACATGTATGTTGATTGATTGAGGACTTGGATTGAATACTGAATGTATTGCATGCACTTGGATTCTCTAGGGCACCAAAAGGAATTTGAATCCAGAATAGCCAACAGCTTACTAACTTTGAGGGCAAAAGTGGATTCAAGAGGCTCCCAGGACTGTTTTCAGAGGACAGCTCAGCATTCATTGGATTAGATTTGTTCTCCCAGCGAACACAGTAGATTTTGAAATGCTTTTGTACACTCTCCTTTCTGTGCTCTTTTCCCCAGTGAGCCAGAAGCAATGTGGAAAACACCTAAGCAATTGCAAAGAGACCAAAAATGGCAGCTCGCTCTCTCTCTCTCTCTCAGAGAGAGAGAGAGAAAGGGAGGACTGAAATAGAAAGGGGAGCAGAAACACAGATAATCTGTGGAATCTGTGGCATACTTGGTCCTTCTGATGAATGTGTGACTTTTCTTTCTTAGTTTATGGTCCCTTCTCTCTCATCTGTCTTGAAAGTGGTTGACTGATACCAGACCAACACAGCCCAGCTGCCAAGGCATTTTTGTGAAGAATCTGTATGTCCTACAGCTTTTCTCCAGGGACCTTCTCCCCTGTGTCAGGAAGCAAATGAGATTCACAGCCTCTCTCCTGATTTGTCACTTGTATCCTTGGCTCAGGCAAAGTGGAATTTGAGGTAGGAGTCCCTGAACCCCTGGGAAGAAGCTGTCAACTGCAGTGCTCCTTGGCCTTCAGTCATGTTATGTTCCTTGGGGATTTCTCTGGCCAGTTTGCAAGGTACAGAGGTAGATTGATGAAGAAGAAGAGATCTGAAAACTGCATGTGAATTTCCCCTTGTGGTCTTGTATTCCCCCCCCAAAAAAAACCAGGCAATTTAAAATGAATGCAAGGAGAAGAATATTTTTGAAAGCTTTCAAAAATAAAAGACCAAGAAGTGCTTTAAACTAATATACACTAAAGGTGATTTGCCAATCTTGTTGCTAGGCAACAGAGACAATGATGGGCCATGAAGTAGAGGAACTCATGAGTGTTGTAATGTGAATTCTTATCACAATGGTAAACACACTAACAAGTATCTCCCATACAATGAGATAGGGTAGAAATAGAGTATGACAGGCTGAAAGAGATGAGGCATCTTGATCTTATTGCCTAAACATCCATAATTCTTGTGTGATGCAATTAATATTTTTGTTAATTCAGAGTGGTCTGCTTATCCTAGCAGAGACTGGTCTAACTTTCAAGCTTGTATTTGATGACTCTATTAGTAGAAGTAACAGCAGTATTGCAGAGGCTTATGTCTAATACACTGACACAGCTACCATGGACAGCAGAAGAGCTTGCTTATCTTAGCAGTGTAAATATGGTATATTCTGAATCAGAATCAAGTGAAATTCATTTGACAGGTGTTGGAAGATGCTAAAGCATATTTCGTATCATAGCTTTTTTTCATAGGAATAAGAACAATATTCATGTCAGTAACTCTGAAGATTTTTAATACATAGTACACGTTTTTATTCTAGATTTAGCCTTTAGAATTCCTATGTTATCATTCCTACTACTAAAGGAGGCAAAGAAGATCCTTTCCTCTTTACCCCCTCCACCAAAAAAGAAAAAGAAACTGTTGGACACAATGAACAAATAGTTTTTTAATTATTCTAAGTCTGCGGAGCAAGAGTCAGGAAATGTCTGTAATTCTGTCATAGGCCTCTACAGTAATTTACTTATAGGAAAGCTCACATCTCACAAGCAATGACATCCATTAACTGTCAAGAATATATTTATTAGACACAAATGACTTCCTTATTATCTTTATATGAAGATCTCAAAATTCTAAACACAGAGTAGCACTTTATAAGTTTTGAGGTTCACAAGAATATAAAAGTATACATTTTCTATTTCTTCATGTATATATTACAGAACTTCAATCCAAAAATAGCAGTTACCTAGACTTCTCATCAAGCATGAAAATAATCATGTAGAAATACCACTCCAAACACTTTTCTCATTGAGTGACCTTCAGTTTAGATTCCACAGTGAGTCAAATGGAGCTGACATTTAATAGCCTGAGAATCAGTGAATCAGAAGAGTCAGTTTGGACAACTACAAAGAGGAGCCAAAACAACGAAGGAGAAAACTTCTCCATAGCTCCACTCTTCATAAGACTTTACATAACTTACTTCTAAAAGATTGTCACCTCAATTTTCATGACATATACACCCAAAAGAATTCAAAGTATGGTTTTTAACAGATATTTGTATACCAGTGTTCATAGCAGCACCATCCACAGTACCCAAAGGTGGAAACAACCCAAGGGTCTATCAGTGGATGAACATATAAACCAAATGAAATATATAGATATATTAAAATATTATTTGGTCTTTAAAGAAATGATATTCTGATACATGCTACAGCATGAATGAACTTTGAAAACATATAATATGTAAAATAAGCCAGACCTAAAAGGGCAAATAATGTGTAATTCTATTTATAAGAGGTCCCTAGAATAAGTCAAATTCATAGGGACAGGAAGCAGAACAATGATTACCACTGGCTAGTGGAGGAGGAATGGGGAATTATTATTACTTAATGAGTACAGAATTTTAGAGATAACGAAAATTTTATGGAAATGAGTAGTGGTTTAATTGCACAGTAATGTTAATGTACTTAATGCCATTGGACTTAAAATGATAAATTTTGTGTTATGCATTTTTTTTACATACAGAAAAATAATGATCATGAAAAAAATATCATTGCCTCATTCTAAATCAACCCTTGACTTAGTCCTTGCGACAATTGTGCCCTTCTGCTTTTTCTCCTCAGCTCTTAGGTTTAAAAATACAACAGTGACATCACAACAAAACCTTAATTTAGACTCAAATAGGATACTGCAAGGTCAGTTTAGTAATTTCCTCTCCTGGAAATGTCATTTTCATGAAACATTATTTATTTATCTGTTTACTTGTCAAATCTAGCCACATACTTGGGACAACAGGGAAACATCAAGAGAGAAGCCTAATGTTCCCTGCCCTGGTTAGAGCTTTATGGGACAGATGGCATGGTACAGACAGCAGGTATGCAGACTGGCCAGATGGCCCAGTCTTTATTCTCAAGTAGAATGCAGTTCTTGGGATTTGAGTTCAATTATGACAGCCCATTGATGAGACTCTGTGTCTGTTACCAAGGAAGAAATGAGAGACCTCTCCAGACGAGAGTTATGTAAGGAGTATGGAGGAAGCCTTTATGGTGTTCATAATACAGTGTACCCAGACAGATAGGTGGGAAGAAACACTTCTAAAGTCATTTGACAGGACTTACTTCATGGTAAGTTTCCTATGAAAGAATTAGCAGTATTAGCAGCCTCAGCTAGAGGAATATCCACAACCTTCAGGCACCTTTCAGACTTTCATACCTTTTCAGTAGAAGAGTCTTTTCAGTTTAAGTCAGGTCTAAAAATGCACTGAGTTTGGTGAGTGGGAGTGTGAGGGTGGGTATCCAAGTGTGGTTTTTAATTCGATCCCAGACAGAAATGAAGAGAGCACAATGGTCAGTAGGACTGTTTTGGAGAACAACCTGAACTGTCTTCCAGGTTTACATTAAGAATTCTAATTTTAACTTGAATCTTTCCTCCTATCTTGACAAATAAATTGAAAATCAAAATAATTTTCTTTTCATTCACCTTAAAACTCCTAATGTTTCTTTATGTCACAAGAAACCCACAGATAAATGGACGGTCATATTGAAAGCTAATATGTAGCCAGTTGATTTCTGGGACACATTTTGATCAATTTTAGTTCTTAAGGGTTCCCCCTGGGTCAAACTAACCCCAAGCCCTGGAAGCGTACTGATGGACTGGAGCTCAACAGCACTGGAGTACTGTTATTTAATAAGCCATCTGCTGTGTCTTAGAGACAGATAACCCAAAGAGGAGCGAACCTTTCAATTCTCAGAGGTTCATGTACTATCAATGGGCACAGAAAGAGAATCATTTTTCAAGGAAGATAATCAGTATGGATCATTAGTGTTTGTGTTTTCTGTGGGATTAAAAATTACTATGTGGTAAAGTGGACCTCTTTGGAAGCCAACTATTTCTATGAATTTTAACATGGATCATTAGGTTTTGCCAGACATTGTCAATACATGTGTGCTGAATCACTTAGTGTCATAGTTGACACATAATTAATAAATGAATGAAATCTTTTGCAAGTTAAATGTCCCTAGATTGTAATATATAAATGTAATGGAAGCTAATAGAGATATTAGGTTCTATGGAATAAATTTATATTGTGTGTGTGTGAAGATTTGTTTGTTACAGAAGGTCGGTAAATATTGGTTAAGCAGACACCATATGTTTATACGATATAGTAGACAGGGTTGATTAAAGGGAAGCTTTGCTTTCCTTAAGTTCAGAAGTACACTTGTGTAACATTTTAAGAACACAAGGAACGATATGATTAGGTTTCTAAATCAATAGAACACATGGACTGAATGAATTCAGAAAGAAAGTCAATGTGTGTCAATGTGGGGAAATTTCTTTGAGAAGGGAAGAGTTGAAGGAAGGCTTGTAATGGTGCATTTGTGGATAAATAGCTCCCAATACTCCTCTAGGCTCTGACTGTCTCAGAGCTGGCATCAAATTTAGTCCAACACCAAAAGTTACCTTGTCAATTGCTTCTACTCACCAGCCAACAGGTACCAAGCCCTGGAGTAAATGCCTCAGAGAGAAATAGGCCCAACTTACTTATTAGTTTAAATCAAGATTGCCAAAATGTAATCAGACATGAATAGGATGGCAATCTCCAAGAAGAATTTTTAAAACACTGCTGATTCCTAAGTCTCAGTCCAGATCTATGGGCTGAGGTGGAGCTCAGAAATCAAATTGGCAGATTAAAGTGTTTCCCAAGTAATTCTAATTCTCATTCCAGTTTTCAGAACTGGACTAGACAAACCTGGGGAATAAATGGCAAAAATCTAATGTGGTCAAGAAGTAAACGAATACTTACGTAATCTTGAAGACAACAGAATCACTGCCTTGACTTGCTTTGTTTTCCTGCTTCCAAAATATTTCAGCATTGTTGAATGCTTTATTCAAGGCATGTGATTCAGCCTGGTAACATACCCCAGAACCTCACCGTACTGTGTGGCCTGTGATATTTGGGACTCCATTATTTAACATCCTACCATCTTTTTTCTCTCTGGTTCTTAGCAATCACAATTCATATCATGCCATATTTTTTTTTCTCTCTCTCTCAGACTGGGGTTTGAACCCAGTGCCACTCTCCACTGAGCTACATCCCCATCTTTTATGTTTTTTATTTTGAGATAGAGTCTTGCTAAGTTGTCAAGGCTGGCCCTGAACTTGTGATCTTCCCTCCTCAGCCTCTCAATAGCTGGGATTATAGGCCTATGCCTCTGTACCTGGCTATTCATGCCTTTTTTTTTTTTTTTTTGTACTAGGGATTGAACCCAGACTCATGCTACACTCTGCCACTGAGCTACATGCCCAGTCCTTTCCATACCTCCTGTAACTGTTGGGTTAAATATTATCGTGCTCTGCTGGCTGTACCTTTAGCATCTTCCTTACTGAAGACAGCAGTGCCAACTTTTGAGAGGATAATGTCTCCACCAGCAGCTTTGCAAGGTTTGGTAGTTGGTACAGACACTGTACTACACCAACAAGATTACCTGTGAGGATTTTTGTGGTCCAAATAAGGATAGGCTTTTTCTGTAAAGAAAGCTATCCGGGCAGGGAAGAAGTTGGCCATGAGTAGACAAAACCAGAATGTGGGGAGGTGAACAGGAGGTGCTTAGCCATTGGTGATATCAAAACCTCTGCCCAAAGAGTTGCCAACTGTTCCTCCTGACTTCCCAGAATGAAATGAGAGTATGGCCATAGTGTAATTCAAATTTCATTCTCTGGCTCCTAAAGAGTGTAATGATAGAGTGATAGCTGTTCAGGGAAGTCGGGTATGTGTCCCCTGGCATCGAAGAATGAAACTGAGGGATGCTGAGGCAAGCAGAGCAGACAGATGTTATTTAGGAAAGAATAGGGGGCTGGAGTGGTGCCGCGGTGGTTATGGCACTTGCCTGACATGCTCCAGGACACAAGTTCAAACCCCAGTACCATGTACGCAACGATGTATCTGAGGAATGAAAGCCACATGAAAAACTAAATAAAAATTGTTTCTCTCTCTCTCTCTCACTGTCTCCTATTTCTTGAAAGAAAGAAAGAAAGAAAGAAAGAAAAGAAAGAAGGAAGGAAGGAAGGAAGGAAGGAAGGAAAGAAAGAAAGAAAGAAAGAAAGAAAGAAAGAAAGAAAGAAAGAAAGAAAAGAATTCTCCAGGAGAAGGAAGTCTTGGAGCTAAGAACTCAAAGGGGGGTGTGGCTCATCTGTCTTTCTGTTTTCTTCTGCTTATTCTTTTGCCACTTCCCAATTGTCTTATTTACCAAGATGTAGAAAAATATTCTAAAGGGCTTCTTTTCTCCAAGGATGACTTTGTGGCCTTTAAAGAAATTTAAAAAAGAAGTTTCATAAGGAATATTTTCTTTTTGGTGCACCGTGCCAACAGTGAACAAGAAATCACCTCTCACATAGAAAGTACAGTATATACGAGGCTAAAATCAAACTGTTTCAAATTCTCAAAACCCTTAGATTTTGCAGATACAATATGCTATACTAGGGACTACTAACATAAGAATGATAGTGAACATTATTAACTACTTTTTCATACCCAGCATCAATGGAAACATTTTTTCTAATTATCTCATGTGCAATAGAGAATGTATCATTGTGGTTAAGGGTGAGGTTCACAGTTTACACTGCTTCAGCTGGATAAACTTACATCAGCTTATTTCTTTTTCCCAGAACCAAGTGGTAATTTTTTTTTAAATTTTATTGAGGAATTTTGTTGTTGTACAATCATAACTGTATATGTATTAACATGTCCTCGATCTAAATCCATAATCACCCCCACATTACCTATACCCCAGTCTATTGACTCTTCTATATTTTCCCCCTATAACAGATACAAATGTCTATCTGTCTCTTTCTCCCTCTCCCCCCACTCCTCTTTTCCAGAATTAAATGATTGCATAAGTATTATTTGTCTTCTTGGGAGAGTAGAGTAAGCTACATCGTTGATTACCCTCTTTGATCCCTTCTCTACCCTTCCTCTCACCTCTTCCCTCCCACCCCTACATGTCTATGGTTTCCCTATTTATGTATTGCTTAGACTTTGGCGAATCTAGTACATGAGCTTGAATTTTCACTCAATCCTGGGTTTTTCACTATCCTCCATAGAATAGGGAAAACACTGGACCCTTGAGTCTCTGGGTTTAGCTAATTTCACTCAGCATAATTTCTTCCATTATCATCCATCCATTTACCTTCAAAATATCATGATATAGATGTTTGTAATAGCTGAGTAGAACTCCATAGTGTGTCTATGTATGTATGTGTATATATGTGTATTTTATGTGTATAGATGTATGTTTTATATATATGAACACAGTGTTTGGATCCATTCATCCAGTGAGGGGCTTCTGGGTTGATTCCATAATTTGACTATTATAAATTGAACTGCTATGAACTTCGATTTTGCTTTGTCACTGTAATGTGCTGATTCTAGAATTTCTGGGAAAATACCCAGAACGGGGATAGCTGGCTTGTATGGTGGATCGGTCCCTAATTTTTTGAGGGGTCTGTGCACTGCTTTCCAGAGCAGCTGTACCAGTCTGCAGTTCCACCAACAGGGTGCTAGTGGTCTTATCTTCCCACAACCTCTCCAGCATCTGTTATTGTTTATATTCTTCATCTTTGCCAATCTGACTGGAGTGAGGTAAAATCTTAATGTAGTTTTGATTTGCATTTCTCTGATTACGAGTGATTTAGAACACTTTCTCATATATTCATTGTTTTGCTCAATTTCTTCTGTTGAAAAGTTTCTGTTTAGCTCTCTGGCCCATTTATTAATTGTTTTGTTTCTGTTTTATATTAAATTTTTTGAGTACTTTATAAATTTTGGATATTAGTTCCCTGTCAAAGGAATCATAGGCCGTGATTATCTCCCATTCTGTAAGTTGTCTCTTGACACTTTTAACCAATTCCTTTGCTGAGCACAAGATGTTTAGTTTAATGGCATCTCACACACTGATTTTTTTACTTTAATTCCTTCATTTTAGGAGTCTTGTTGAGAAAGTCATCACCTACTCCCAAATCCTGGAGTGTTAGACCTAATTTTTCTTCTACCAATTGTATGCTAGCTGATTTAATTCCTAGTTCCTTTATCCATTTTTTAAATTTTGTGCAAGGTGAGAGATAAGAATCTAATTTTAACTTCCTGCAAATGCCTGTCCAGTTTGTCCAGCACCATTTGTTGAATAGGCTTTCCTCCATGTTATATTTTCAGCCCCTTTGTCAAAATCAGATGTTTAAACATGTATGAGTTCCTCTCAGATTCTTCTATTCTATTCCATTGGTCTTCATGCCTATTTTGATATCAATTCTATGCTATTTTTGTTACTACATCTCTGTAATATAATTTTAGATCTGATATTGCAAAAGCACCTGTTTCATCTTTGTTGCTTAGTAATGTTTTGGCTATTCTGGGTTTCTTGATATTCCAGATGAATTTGAGAATTTCTTTTTCTCTATATGTAAAGAATGACATTGGTATCTTGATGGGGATTGCAGTGAATCTGCATAGCACTTTGGGCTGAATGGCCTTTTTAATTATATCAGTTCTGCCTAGCCAAGAACATGGAACATCTTACCATTTTTTCAGTTCTACAATGTACAATAATTTTAATTGTAGGGGCTGGAGCAGTGGCTTGGTGATTATGGCATTTGCACGGCATGCGTGAGCATGTGGGTTTGAACCCCAGCACCATGTACACAATGAAGTGTCGGAGCAACAAAGGCCACATGAAAAACTAAATAAAAATTGTCTCTCTCTCTCACTCTCTCACTGTCCCTCTCTCTTTAAAAAAAAATAAGCAAAAGAAATTTTAATTGTAGAAGTCTTTTACTGTCCTTGTTAGATTAATTCCCAAATATTTTATTCTGTCAGAGGATATTGTGAATGGGACCTATTTCCTGATTTCTTTATCTACCCTATTATTGTTAGTGTATAGAAAAGTTATTGATTTATGGGTGTTGATCTTGTAGCCTGCCACTTTGCTTGATCTGTTTATAAGCTTAAGCAATTTTCTGGTGGAGTTTTTTGGCTCTTCCACATATAGGATCATGTCATCAGGAAAAAGGGGTAGCTTGATTTCTCTTCCTATTTTTTTTTTTTTTTTTTTAGAGAGAGAGAGAGAGGGACAGTGAGAGGAAGAGAAAGACAGAATCAATTTAATTTTGTTTTTCGTGTGAATTTTGTTGTTCCAACACTTTGTTGTATGTGTGGTACTGGGGTTTGAACCTGTGTCCTCATACATACCAGGCAGCACTGTAACCACCAAGCCAATACTCCAGCCCCTTCTCTTTATATTTTTATCCCTTTTATTTTCATCTGTTGCCTGATTGCTCCAGCTAGGATCATGAGGACTATATTGAATAAAAATGTGAGAGTTTGCAGCGTTCTCTTATTCTTGAGTTTGCAATTGAGATAGTGGATATGATAGTGAAAATGCTATCTCCATTTAGAATTATGCTAGCTTGGGGATTGTCATGTATAGCCTTTAATGGTTAAGACACGTTCCTTTGATCTCCATCATCTCCAGAGTTTTGATCGTAAATGGGTGCTGGATTTTATTGAAGGCCTTTTCTGTATCAATTGAGATGATCATATGGTGATTGTCATTAATTCTGTTTAAGTGATAAATCACATTTTTGATCTGCATATGTTGAACCCTTGCATACCTGGAATGAAATGCACTTGATTGTGATGAATTATCTTCTTGATGTTTTTGAATATGGTTTGCTAGAATTTTATTAAGGATTTTTGTGCCCCAGTTCATCAGGGATATTAGTCTGTAGTTTTCTTTTTTTGGTGTGTCCTTGTTGGGTTTTGGTATCAGTTATGGTTGCTTCATAAAAAGTGTTTGGGAGAGTTCCCTCCTTTTCAATTTCTTGGAATAGCTTAATAAGGAAAGGTGTTAACTCCTTCTTATAGTTGTAATAAAATTCACCAGGGAATCCATCAAGTCCTGGGATTTTCTTCTTTGGAAGTCTTTTAATTGCTATGTTGATTTCAGTGCCTGTTGTTGGACTATTTAGGCTTTCAATATCATCCTGCATCAATGTGGGAATGTTGTATGTCTCAAAATTTGTCCATGTCTTCCAAAGTATCTGATTTATAGGATTATAGTTTTTCAAAATAGCTTCTGATAATCCATTGGATTTCCATGTGATCACTGGTAATTACTCCCTTTTCATTGATTACTTTGTTTATTTTCTTCATTTCCCACCTTCTTTTAGTGAGATTGGGTAGGGGTTGGTCAATTTTATTTAGTTTTTCAAAGAACCAGCTCCTTGTTTCATTGACTCTTTTTCGTTTTGTTTGTTTATTTTTTATTTTGTTGGTTTCAGCTCAGATCCTGATTATTTCCTGTCTTCTGCTGGCTTTTGGATTAGATTGTTCTTTCTTTTGTAGGAATTTGAGGTGGAGCCTTAGCTTAGTTACTCAGGATATCTCCTGATTTTTATTGCAGGCATTCAGTGCTATAAATTTTCCTTGTAAGAATACTTTCATGGCTGCTGATATAGATCAGTTGGGAGAGCATTAGACAGAAGAAGAATGTTTCATGCTGTCCCAAACATTTCAATATGTTGTGTCCTCATTCTTATTTGCTTCCAAGAATTTCTTGATTTCTGCTCTAATGTTTTCTTGGATCCATTCTTCATTTAATTGGGTATTATTCAATCTCCTTTTATATATGTATTTTCTGTTATAATTTTTTCTGTTAATTGCTAGGATCATGGCTTAATCATCTGATAGGATATATGGGATAATATCTACTCATCTATATTTACTGAGATTTCCTTTGAGAACTAGAACATCTCAATTGCAAAGAAGGATCCATGTGTGCCTGAGAAGAAGGCATACTCAACCAATTAGGGATAGGATTTCTATAAATGTCTGTTAAGTCCATTTGATTTATGGAATTATTTAGACTGGAATTCTCTTTATTTTTGCTTTGATGATCTGACTATTGGTGATAGAGGAGTATTAAAGTCTCCCAGTATTATCATGTGGGGGGTCCATGAGTGGTTTTATGTCACGGAGTATTATTTCCACATTGTTGGGAGTGTTGGTATTTGGAGCATAGGTATTTACTATGGGTATATCTTCCTGATGTATTATTCTCTTTAGTATGATGTAGTGGCCTTCTTTATCTCTTCTAATTAGTTTATGGTTGAAATCTACTTTGTCAGATATGATGATTGCAATACCAGTTGCTGTCTTTTGCCAATATGCCCAATATATTTTTTCATCCTTTCACCCTCAATGTTTTTAGCTATAAGAAGGGTCTCCTGAGGGCAAAATATTGTTGGATTTTATTTTTTGACCCAATTTGCTAATCTATGACTTTTGATTGGTGCATTGAGACCATTCACATTCAGTGTTAGAGTATGATTGTGGTTCATAGTCATCTTGTTTTATTAGTTAGTTCTGTGCTTTCTTGGTTGTATTTTGATAGCATGTACTTTTATTGAATTTCTTCTGCTTGTGGGTTTTGAGGAGTGTTTGTTCTTCTATCTGGAGTTTATCCGAGATTTCTTTGCAGTGCTGATTTTTTTAATTCATGACTGTTCCAATTTGATCTTCTTATGAAATGTTCATATTCCCCCATTGCATTTGAAGCTGAGGTTGTGCAGGTTGTATTCATTCAGAGATTGAAATATATCATTCCAGGATCTTCTTGCTTTTAGGGTCTGAGCTGAAAAGTCAGAAGTGATTCTTATTGCTTTGCCTCTGAATGTGATTTGGTGTTTCTGTCTTGCAGCTTTTAATATTCTTTGCTTGATTTCCCTATTATACATTTTTTAAAAGAGAGAGAGGGACAGTGAGAGAGAAAGAGAGAATCAAATTTTATTTAGTTTTTCACATGGCCTTCATTGCTCCAGTACTTTGTTGTGTATGTGGTGCTGGGATTTGAACTCACATCCGTACACATGCCAGACAAACACTGTAACTGCCGAGCTACCACTCCAGCCCCCTATTATGCATTTTGAATATGATGTTTCTTGGTGAGCTTCTTTCTGATTAGGCTTATTGGGTGTCTTATACACTTCCTGAATAAGCATATCTGACTCTGTTTTACTATGGAATTTTTTTTCTTTAACTATTTCATTGAGAATGTTCTTTATACCGTTCATTTGCATTTTGATTTCATATACTCTTATATTGTTTCTTCTGATTTTGTCCCAGACATTTTGAAAATTCTGCTCATGCTCTGTGATTTTTTTTTTCTTTTTTGACATCTGTTCACTAAAACTTACTCAGCCAATCCTCATTGTCGGAAGTTCTTTCTTCAAGAACTAAGGTTCTGTTTTTTATAGAAATTAGTCTATTATTAAATTCTTCTGTCGTTCCTCTGATGTGATTGACTACATATTTCATATCTGTTACTTCCTTTTTCAGTACGTTTATTTCTTTGATAATAGAGTTTTTCATCTCTCAAGTTGTCTCATTTAGTACCTTCATTAAATCTTCTTTTAGTTCCTTCATTAAATCTTCTTTTAGTTCATTATTCCTTTTAGTAATCAGATCATTGATCATTTTTTCGAGGTTTTCATCCTGCTCCCTGTCTGCTCCTTGGTAGGGGAGTTGTGGATTTGAGGTAAACTTTTTCTAGTTTGATTCCTCATTTTTGAAGAGCTTCTTCTGGATCTTTGAATTGAGGTTTCCTGTGGGGAAGCAATGCAGGTGCTTCTTCCTTGCAGGTCAAAGGATCAGGTCAGACACCACCCCTCTGATGACCACTTTCTTCCAGAAAGCCTTCTCTGCCTGGAGCCTCATTTTGCTGCACCTTTTGGAATCGGCTACACTGTGTGGATGTTGAACCTGTTGGGAGTGCAGAGCAGCCTGCTCCATTGTTGAAGCATAGTGGCAGGGGTGCATTGCTGGGTCCTGGAGTCTCAAAGGTGGAGTGCAGACCAGAATGTGCCTTCCTAAATGCTGCAGTGGGAACTGAGATCCTTGGAAGTGGGAATAGGCTCAAATATCTGGACCTGGCAGGTATGTGCTGTGGCTGGGAGGCTCTGGTCAAGTGTTGAGCAGTGTCTTGGGCACCTGCTGGCTTGAGACCAGAGGCCTGGATATGTGGGGTAGGTGGACAGGGTGTTTCCAGTCATGGATCCTCCTCTAGGCTGTTCTGGGCATCTTCCAGCCAAGGACCAGAGTCCTGGGCCCATGTGGCAGGTGGGTAGGCAGCTCCAGGAAGGGTTCCTCATCTTTCTTATAGTAACTCAAGATTTCCCTCCTTTGATTAATTATTGCTTTCCCACCCCCATGCCTGGGAGCATAGTGTACAAGTTCTATTCCTATCTTGTATTTTGTCCTAGGCCCACAAACCCCTTTATCAGCAGAAAGGAAGTCTCTCTCCAGAATACTTTTGTTCGCAGGGGGCCTTGTTAGTTGACAGGATGTAACAGTGAACACTCTTGGCCCTCTTAGAAAAAAAAATGGTGTCATTTTTACCGACCCTCATCATTATGCCTACATTGACTGCCTAAGTATTGCCCCATCTCACTACCTATTATTCAGTGACACAGTAAGAGGAATGATGTCTACAGACAGACACTGTTCATATTCATCCTACAGCCAATGCTACACTGCTAGCTAGCTAAGACCTCCCTTCACAATGCAGTTCTTTTTTTTTAACTTTCTGATTATGAAAAAAATTCTTTTAAAAATTTTTATTCATTAAAGATGGTCTTACAGTTAGGAGGGAATCACTGTCATACAATCAGGAGGGAATCACTGTCATACAGTTAAAGACAAATGTATAATGACAGAGCAAGCCCCCTTAGATTCCCCATGGTTCCATGTTTCCCCCAACTTAACCCCCCTGTTAATGGGACTTCTCATGGAAGTCGAAGGCTCCCAACTGAGTTGATTCCCCCATACTCCCTCCCTCCTTGTTATGAAAAACTTCTAATAAAAACAGAGTAGCATACTGAACATCTATGTGGAAATATTTCACCTTCAACAAATTTCACCTGGTATTCAAGCTTGATTTATCCATAAACTCACCACTTATTCCTTCTTTTTTTTTTATTTTTGAGCAACCTTACAAGATTTTAACAAAATAATATAAAATGTGTATATATTCTGGATATTGCAATTATCCACACGAGTGCCCCCCCAATTACCCTCCCTTATCCCTCCCTTCCCCTTCCCATTATAACTCTAAAAAAAGTATTAGATTGTAAAGCTTTACATCTTATCTGGATTTAACTCATGTTACTAGACCAACTTTCTCATTGTCCAGGGTCTAGTCCCCACCTCCACAGATGAGTGGAGACAATCGACCCTTAGATCTCTGGGTTAAGC